>JAGDQP010074955.1:0-10214 GCA_022664845.1 Lepisma saccharinum | reverse complement strand
CCTGTAATTAACATAGAAGATCTCCAGTGTCCTAAATATATAGATTTATGTTTTCCCGTATCTTCGTGTGTACATCCACGACATCAGTTTGAAAAGTATCGATGTGCAGTGCGGGAAGCTAAAGCGTATGGACAGTACCTAAAATACTTGGACTTATCTCGTTATATCCTTCCCAAGCGTTGTCCTACCTATATTCCAACACCGATTATCGACTCAGATGTGGACTCATAACGTCATTGAAACTATTCTTTATGATTGTCTAAGTTCAACGGTATTCAGTGGTGTATATGCCATAGATACTCTTCCTGTGCAAGTAAAACACCCAGCCGCATTAATAATAAATTTAAGTCCTTCCAATAGTGGCGGCAGTCATTGGGTGTGCGTATATATTAATGAAAAAAGAATCGCCGATTATTTTGATAGTCTAGGAAATTCACCTCCTAGACCCATTGTGAAATTCTTACAAAGAAACTGTAAATATTATTATGTAAATAGTGTCCAGTACCAGCATGACCAGTCTGTCTTATGCGGACTGTTTTGTATTGTATACATTTACTTTAAAGTTCGTAATCAAAATGTATTGAATAAATTTCATAAAACCAACTTAAAACAAAATGATCATCTGGTACTCAACTATGTGACAAAAATCAAAGCAAAAAATCAAAAATGTAAATAACTTTTCCATGTACCATGTAGTAGAGTAGTTTATTTGTAATAAAAACCTTTTACCTCTAATTTATTTTGGGTTTCATTTCATGAAATAAAAAGCAAACACCATATCCTTATAGTATAGATTTATTATCATGCAAGTACAATTTTACAAATGAATTGTAGATATACCATCCATCACTTTTGATGCTTGTATCTTTAACCAAAATTGTAGTTGCATACAATTACGCAGTGCGCATGCATACTCGTGCACTGGCTGGTGGTAATTACAACATGAAGTATTGAGTTTGAAACTTAATGCTCGTAAGGCAAGGACATCCCTGATCAAGGACATCCCTGATCTTCAACATTCACAATGTTTTCCATGTGGAATGGTTTCTGTAATAATGTCATCTTTTCACTACCTTTGCAATAAAAGACAGAACCCATTTCACAACATTGTGAAACAATATGGCGGATGTGGGATATACTATATCCATTCGTAGTGTCCCAGTGTAATCCGTGCAAATTGCGAGTTAACCATTCGACTTGTCTCTGATATCCAACCGGTAAATCATAACTTTCACAAGGTAATTTTACCATACAATGAAATAATAGAGTTGCATCACATGCAACTAGACAAAATTCACGCATAATGTATTCATTCGCCGAAATTTTGAATCCCTGAAAATCAAGAATGTACTGCCTTGTGCTTAGTAAACCAGAACCAATAGGATTTTGTTGCTCAAGAATCAACGGTATTAACTGAGCAATACACTCTGGGTCTTTTATGAACTGATGACAAACTTTAAACAGTGTGTTTTTCCCAATATGAAAATGACCCTGTTGCCGAAAATGTTCATAATAGTCTTGAAAAATCTCCGAGTGATTAATATGAGTTTCGACATGTTGTGCGATTACTGTTCCTGTGTTCCATACATACATACACTCATGCACACTATGTAAATTACATTCACTACACTGAATTTGATTTTCTTTTAAATATGCACTCACAGTTTTCAAAATACACTTGTCCACTATATATTCGCCCTTACAATTCAAACACTGAGCCATAATTCACTACACCACAGGGTCTTCACGGGGAGCACGGTCCTTGGCACGGAGTAATGTTACCATTTCCCAGGGACATGTTCTTAGTATATGACGAATGCCCCAGTCAAAGTTTTCCTTCAGCGTAACTCCTGCTGGATGTTTCTCCAAATACAAGTGAAACAGTGTTTGTACAGTCCCTGGATCTTTCAGTATCAATTTCGTACGTTCTTCATTCAGTCTATTTATCTCGTAAGCTGAGGTATTTGGAAATGTATAGCCTCCATGATGTTCAAAGCAGATATGATTGCATGGAGTAGTACAATTATTAAAGCACCCTTCACAGAGCATGGCATGGTCGGGAAACCAGTCCTCAATGATCGAGTATATGCAGGCTTCGTCCACCCAGCGCGGAGAGCATTTGCAGGGCTCCTTGGCGGGCGGAGTAATAACAACTTCACTAGCACTTGCCTTCGACATAGTTACGTGGAGACTGACGACCCCATAAGCAACATATATGCGTTATTAGACCGGAAGAGTCGGGGGTGGCTGCTGTTTCCTACGGTCTGTCCCGTCAGAACCGGAAGCTCCATATGGTAGGGGTCACCAAAGGTCGTGAGAAACGTCAAAATTAAGATTAATGGGGCACAGGTGTTCAAATTTTGGTGGAAAGGGCTCCGACAAAACGGACTTCAGCTACTGACGTTTTATTAAGTACAGTTTCACTCCCTTGTACCGACACCTGGTCTTCTCACTAGCCATTAATTTTTCCGCGTAGGTTTTAGTATTACTGGATTGCCTTAACGCCTGAACAAGTTTGCAATTTTCCTCTTTCAAAGAAATGACTTCCGCTTTTAAAGATTCAAATTGGTCTGTCATCCATTGTAATTTTGCCATAATTAATTCATTGTTCTCACTTACCACTTGAGCACAGTTACAGAATTTATTCTCCGATACCTGAGAATTTACACTATTTTGTAATCCATTAGCGTTATTGCAAGGGTTATCCTGTTCAAATTCACCAGGATTAAAAGCCCTTGTATTTATTGGTGTGTCAGCTTCCTCAGGACCCCTGGCACGGACACATAATTGACATTGGTATGTTGTAACACCGTTCAACATGAAAATATCATATTCCACTTTACCCATTTTCAGACAGTTTTTCGCCTGAAAACGTTTTCTACACAAACAACAGGACAATATCAACTGTTTCCCAAAAGAAGGAGCAGAGCAAATGCCACATATATCACCACTCGGCGCCATCTTGGATAGTAATGGATAATAATAATAATAATAATATTAATAATAATAATATTATCTTGGATAATAATAATGAAGACAAGGCAACATTTCGCCGAAAACGTGTACTTAATCAGAGACTAGACCGACCAAGAGGTGTGGTGGTAGGTAGTGGCCATGTGTCCCCGGAATGAGCATAGGAGAAATAATCACTTTAGCCTGGAAGTACCCCCCGACCTCTAAGTACTAATACCCTGTGAAGATCCCCGGTACAGAACTTGTCCCAATTTTGTATTCTCAACCATTGATTTTGACGTACACGAGTCTAGATTCAAGTAATATAACCTGGACGAAATTGATAACAATCATGTAATTACTGGACAGTACACATTTTAGAGTTTTGTAAAACTTATTTGTCGACCCGCACGATGTAATGAGAAATTTGACTATATTTTTGTGCCATATTTATTAACTCAATCAGTGTGGAAGGTTTAGTTTTTTATTTAGATTTACTTTTCTGTATAATTATAAGCGATATGGAATCAAATAACACCCTTTTATCTATGATAGCAGTATTTTAGTAGATATTCAAAATCATTTCTTCTTCAGAGAAAGAAATTCTTTCATTATACAATAAATTTCCACAAGAAAAAATATGAAAAAGTTGTTTAACTAAAAGTGATGCAAATTTAACAATGTTAAAATTAATGTTAACAGGAGTTAATGTTATATAAAGTCAAATTTCAATTTCACTTTCTTTCCACGAGAAGATGGGTTATTTTAGAAACTGGCATTGTTTGACAGATATATTTATCTACCTCTAAGAACGTAGTTTGGTGAATTACTACCTAAAATCAAAAGCTAGTAAACAGGAAAAAGAAAATATTACACAGAAAGGCATCCACAAGAAATCAAGGGAACATTTCTGCTCTCATAGAAAGTCTTCCTTACCAGTGAAAGCTTTCTATTTCTTCAACGAACACAACAAAAGACAAAGAAAGGAAGGAAATGGTGCGAAACACGCTACTAAAGAAAAATAAGGAAGAAACGGAAGCAAAAATCCATTCTCATAAGCAGACGTAAACAAAGGAACAAGATACAAAATCTGAAGAAAATGAAATCTAAATCTGAACCTTTTTTTTTCTCTTTTTTACTTTTGGCGACCTAAAAATAATCCTGTTTCTTAATCCCATTTAGCCCTCTGTCAGCCTGTAGCGTACGTTACCGCCTCGTCTAAAATAGGTAGAAAGAAACCGATTTCCGATTTAGGACCACCAATCTTGATTCAGTGGGCATTTTTAATCACATGACTCTAAAACTAGCAGGTCCATTTAAGTCTAGTTAGTTTACTGCAGGTTTAAGAGTTCCCATTTGAACCTTAATCAAAGCAGGTAGAGAGAACCTGATTTCAGATTTGAGATAAGGGATCTTGATTTACTGCTCTGTTTTAAATCTGGTGATTTTGAAACTTGCAAGTCGTTTTCTTCTGGCCATCTTTCTCGTTTTATTATTTTACGATAGCGCCTTAAATAAAGAATGTAGAAAGGAGTGATGTCAGATTTGAGTTCCATGTCCTTGAATTATTTGGCTGCTGTTCATTTGGCGACTCTAAAGTTGGCATCTTCTTTTCATCTTACTTTTTCAATTTAAAGAATGTACCGTGGTTTCGTTACACACACTTTCGCAGTGTTGGGTACAAAACGCGTACCTAAAGCATGTACCTAGGTACATTTCCGTTGCAGTACCTAGTACCTGAATCTTAGGTACTAGGTACTTCCACTAACAATGGAACGAAAAATTTCTCATTGATTGGAGTTTTATAAGAAAATTCTAATGTTAGACTGGTAACATAGATATTGAAGGAATCTTGGAACTGTTTGCCTCACTTAATCCCAAAATAAACAACTGATTCATGTATTATGTGCTTCATTTATCAGCATAAACTTGGAAACTTTTTACTCCAACGCTGGTGATTTCTTCGAACTTTTAAAGTAAAAAAGCTTTTCCAAAATTTGGAAAGTAAAGGGCACTAAAACTTTCATCGGGAAGAAATATGAAATGAATGCAAATACAGCCATATTTAAAAGACAAAATATAAAGTTAGTTTCTAATTTCGGAAGATCATTTAAAGGTCTAATACACCCTAGAATTTTCTACTTCATTTTTTTCTAAACTAACTGTTGGGCAGATCTTGACACACTGAAGAAAAAATAACTCGTTGTTGGACATTTGATGCAATGTATGTTTTGTCTGCTGTCAACCACACTGATCGAGGTTTCCCAAGGATTTCCTTTGTTTCAACAATCGAATCTTGATATGATATCTGGACAAGGGGCCATGTTCGCTGACTTAACCCTGTCTGTAGTCGGGAAAGTGCACAGCACAAAAATAGCTGTGTTGATTCAACACTTCGGTGTCCCACGGTGGCCATCATTTTTCTGTGTTAAATCAGCACAATAAATGTTTGATTTAACACTGTGATAGTATTAGTGTGACATTCTCCATTGTGCTGAAAGAGCATTTGGCAACACATCTATTGTGTTAAATAACCGAAATCAACACCGCTTTTTTTGTTGATTTAACCCAGACAAGTGGTGGACACCCTGGGACACCGAAACATGTTGAATCGACATTGTTATTTCTTTCTGTGAACTTCGCAAAAGACACCATCGCTCTGACATATGACGGGCTCATCCCATAACTGGCTGTAAGGCTCATAAATAAATATAAATTAAGAACGAAAAGAATTATATTTTGATATTTTGCAACGCATTGTTTCCTCCATTTGTCAGAAATGAATTAGTTGTCTTTAATTATTTTTAAAGTTATTTTTTCGTTCGAATGATAATTTCCTTTTTCCTTCACAAGAGAAAGAAATGAGGAATAACTTAAAGATTTTGTATAGGTTCTAAATGTTTTGTGTTGCTGTTTCTTTTTTCTTTTTCTTTTGTTCTTTTTCCTTTTATTTTGTTCTTTTTTCTTTATATGTTATAATTGCAACATACCTTGTAATTATACTAGTAATTGGAGAATTCATTCTTCGTAGAAGGTAAATAAATAAATGAATTGAACATTCCATCTATATCGCTTCATAAATTTTAAAAGAATTATTTATTTTTCAAATTATTGTATCATAATATATCTTATTAACTAAAACCGCATTATCTGGCACATTTTCAAAAACAAATTTCATGTTGGGAGCTTCCTTCACACAATATCTTCACTTCTCTGTTTAATTGGGTTATTCATGGAGTTAAACACTTTATGGAGTTAAACATCATTGGGAGTACTGAGTGGTCGTGGTTAAGTTACTAAAGTGTTGGTTTCACACTCGGGATTACGTGGGCTCTATACTACGACCAAACATCCTGACTTAGATATTTTTAGCTTTCTGTTGCTAGTTTGATCAAGCAGATGCCGTGATGATACCTTAACCTAGATCCTAATCGATTCATTCTTTCAATCCTTTCCCCATCTCTATCCCAACATGAGCCATCGATACCTAAAAGCCAAAATAAATTCAAATATCTTGCATATCTTGCTTCAGAAGTTTATCTAGATGAAAAATCTTTAAGGGAAGGAAGGAAATAAAAAAAATATATCCAAGGAACAGGGAGTGGAAATAGTTCAATTGCGTGAGGATGCTGTTCCCTCGTCTTACAAAAGTATTGGAACAATAAAATATAGAATTTAAGGGATGCTATATTTCCACCCGAATCATTTTATTTATTAATAGAAAACACACATCTTAGATTGAAATAAGGAGTTCCGAATTCCACGTATTACCAGTGTGTACTAGGCATGCCTCTCTTTATATAAAAAAATATATTTTGTCTCGCCTCTTAGACAACAGATTTCTAATAATTATCTGCAATCTTTATTATATAGTACATAACAGAGAACAAATAAGTAGGTGCGAACTCAGCTTCCAAGCTACAACAGCTGATATTAGGAACTAGAACTAAATGTGCCACAGCACAAAGTTATCCTAGAAAACCCATATCTTCATTTAATATATCAACAACCATCCGAAAACCGCACCATTCACTTCCAAATATTATGATAAAATTACTGCGTTATGTAATTTCACTCACTGAAGTAATGTACCCATCTGAAATGATACAAAACTTTAGTTTTAAATGTACTATTCATGACAATAGGGAGTACACATTTGGGTCTCGAACATAAACTATAACGGATTCTTGCAAACTCAAAAATATATTCTCATTGTCTTCGTCTCATAAAAATAATATTAAGGAGAAAGAAAGAAACCTGATTCTTCTCAGTTTTCTCTAGGATAAAACAAAGTTATGACACACTGGAAACTTTATATAGGTTGCTAATATAATACGCTGGCAAACTTTAAGAGATAATAGTACATAAAAAACAAGTAAAGAAATGCTGATCATAGGAGGCTGGAAATTCCGCCATTTTTCAGAGCTATATGGTGTTAAAAGAGTGAAAGATGTACATTACAGCTTCAAATTTCCATCATCATTAATGATAAGTCTGAGGCGGCATGATACCTATCACCAAAAACTTCAAACCAGAACTATTAAATATCCATATTCGAGCATTGAGTGCACAAGGAATTCCCCAAAGGAAGCAGAGGGTTTCAAAAAATTTCTGAGGTGGGTCGAAAACTACATAAATTGATAAGTAATATATGGAGATAGGAGGAGCTTCCAAAGGAATGAAAAACCTCAATAATAGTTCCGATTTACAAAAAAGGCGATAAATCGGACTGTAATAGCTACAGCGGAGTCTCGTTACTTCCAGGTTGTTACAAAGTATTAAGTAATATTCTGTTGTCTCGACTAAGTGTTTATATACGTAGATGAAATAATTTGAGATCACCAATGAGAATTTAGAAGAAATAGATCCACGTTGGACCAGACTTTCGCCTTGAGACTAATTTTGGAGAAGACATGGGAATACAATGGGACTGTTCACGAGCTGTTCATTAATTTTAACAAAACATATGATTCTATCAAAAGAGAAAAGTTATACAGTTTCCTGGTACAATTTGGAATTTCTAAAGAAGAAGAAAAAAAACTTGTTCAACAATGATGTAAAGAAGACGTGTCTCAGCGACCTCGTAAGCTCAGCACGGAAAGGTAATATGAAAGATAGTTCCAAGATTTGCAACGGATTGAAACAAGGCGATGCCTTATCACCACTACTGTTTAATTTTGCGTTAGAATATGTAATTTTAAAAATAAAAGAGAACAAAAAGGTTTGAATCAACTGCTCGTATACACGGGTGATGTAGAATAATTAATAGAAGAAGATATAGATGCACTACCAAGCAACACCGATGTCCTTCTTAGTAGAAGCGTGCGATGAGACAGGTCTGCAGGTAAACACAGATGAAACAAAATACATGATAACAAGCCGAAACACAGGGAATGAAGGTGATAAAAACATAGTAATTCTGGATGAGGTCATACAGAAAGTAAACAAATTTAAATACTTGGAAGTATGCATAACAAGCAAAAATGAGGTCACGGAAGAAATAAAAAGCCGCTTAGTATTTTAGAGAACGCATGTTTCTATTCAGTCCAAAATTTTCTAACATCGCGAATATAAAGGAAATTGAAATTGAAAATATACAAAACGGTTATTCTGCCGGTAATACTTTATTACGGTTGCGAAAGTTGGAGTACGACCCTAGTAGATGATCATAAATTCCATGTATTTAAAAATAAGGTTTTGAGGAAGATATACGGGCCAAATCGGGACTAGATGACTGGAGAATGGAGGAGAGTGCATAATAAAGAACTCCACGGACTGTACTATTCACCAGATGTTGTAAATATAAAGAAATCGCGACGACTCAGGTGGGCAGGCCATGTAGCTCGGATGGGTGGAAAAACGAAAATTATATTTTATCCTGGCTTGAAAGCCGGATGGAAAGAGACCGTTGGGAAGACCGAGACGTCTTTGAGAGGCCAATATTAGCAGAGATGTTTGAGAAGTAGGTGTCCTTGATGATAACCGGCTTGAGTTGCACAGGGTAGAATTCAATGGCGAATGTTTGTTACTACGGTGATGAACTTGCGAGTTCCATAAGCCATAGTGTTAGTTATTTAGTTAGTTAAAGGTAGGTCGAAATGAGCATGAACGGAATGTCTTCCCAGCAGATAACAATAATTCGTTTGCAAGTTTTCTTTAGAAAATATCTGGGAATCGCCTGCTTCCTCTGAGAAATCACTTGCGCACCCAATGCACAATTTTTAATATGCAAATTTAGATGGAGCAATTTTGAAGTCTTTAACAACAGCATGCCACATCAGCTCTACCGTTAGTTATATTGGATATCTGAACCTCTACAGTTCATTTTCCTGTAGCTCCGAAATTCGGCGGAATTTCCACCCAGATGATTAAGATTTTCTTGTTATTTTATGTACTATCTATCATTCCTAGAAATGTGTCGGTGCGTATTGTTACCATCCTGTACCAAGAAGAAAATGGACGCTGCTCATGCTCAGCATCGAATAACCTTTCAAAAAAAATACATAAAATAGTATAAATTTAAAGCATGGTGAAAGATTTACTTACGCGAAAGAAATATATTTTTATTAATAATTTATCAATTTAGTATTTGAATTCCAGCATTTTCTTACTACTCCCTTTGCTTTCATTCCTGTATATATATAAGGTAAGCAAGAAAGTTCTGTCGCTTTCTCACCCACCACATTCGAACATCGATATGTCACGTAAGACGTACCTGGAAGATCAAAAATAGTCACCATCAGCATCGACGACCTCCTGCCAACGTTCTGGAAGGCCATGGATTACATCGCGGTAGAACTTGGTGGGCCGTGAAGCGAAGAAGGTATCAAGTGCATTTTGCACCTCTACTAGGGATTTGAACTGACGTCCTCTAAGGTGATTGTCCAAGGAATGGAACAGGTGAAACTCGGACGGTGCAATATCCGTGGAGTATGGCGGATTCAATAGTGTTTTCCATCCAAGGCGTAGAATGGTGTCCCGGGTCAACCTAGTCACGTGGGGCTTAGCGTTGTCCTGTAAGTGGAGGACCCCTTTGCGATTCAGTAGTGCTGGCTCCAGAGTTTTTCTTGAACATTGCTCAACTGCTGACAGAAGACAGTTGCATTGATGCTCTGACCAGCTGGTAGCAGTTCCCGATGCACTATGCCGCGAGCAGTCCACCAAACACATAGGAGGACCTTCTTCTGGTGCAGTGCTGGTTTCGGCTGTTTTGGAACCGATACTACTGGTGCCGAACCCGCGAACGTGGGAAGATACGAAAG
>JAGDQP010074954.1:0-10214 GCA_022664845.1 Lepisma saccharinum | reverse complement strand
ATCCATTCCCTCTTTTTCCAACTTTGACCTTTCATATCTCCCGAAGTGGGCGACACTGAGCATCGACTTTGGTATCATTGGACGTATTTTGCTTAGCAGATTTATTTTCAACTAACAGTTTTCGTAGTGCCATTTGAAAAAAAATATAAGTTTGTGTTCGGGTGGTAACACTGCTTAAGCGACATTGTTTTCGTGTGCTTTATCAGGTGTCCCCTTCCCGTAGGTATCAGGTTACCTGCGCACATTATTAATTTTTTGTTCCTTTTTCAAGTTATTTTGGGGTGTCCAGTATTAGTGTGTGTGTGTTTGTGTGTGTTAAAATCACACCGATAAGCTTTAGGAGGTGATTCATCACATCAAATCAAGTCGAAAGTTCCTGTGACAAATTTTCGAAATGCCCATAATTTCGGAGGAGCTACATGCTACCGAAAGCGTGGCAAAATGACCCTTAGAGCTTCATATTTCTAACACCATGAACAGAAGAGCTGTTGCGACATGGTACCGTTAAAGACTTTAAACCTGCTCTATTTGAAAATGCATATTTCCGTAATGGGCGCGTAAGGGATTTCCTCGGCGTAATATTTCTGAAGTAGAGATTCGTGAATTTCTTTCCTAGGGTTATTTCAACTAGGAAGCAACTTCACCCTTGATTCCACGATCTTAAAATAGACAATAAAGATCTTTATTTGCACATTCTTTCCAGTCGGCAATTTCACCTAAATTTGACACGTGAAAATGAGGAGAATTTTACGTGATACCTAAATTAACTTTGGACGTGGTCAGTAACATGACAATAAAAAGGCTCGGTTGGTTGCTGGACTGACTAACTAGACTATCCCTACTTGTGCAAAAATTTCAGAAGCAGGAAAACATATTTTTTTTTAAAAAAATACTGAAATTTCTTCATGAAATCAATATCTTTATAAACCTGAACAATTAGAATCTTCCAAGATCAATTGGCGATAGTATTGACATACCTGCTAATTGTACTAGTATCAGTATTTCAAACAAGTATTCAACTGATTAATAGAAAAGAAAACTTTTTTTTTTAGTAATTGAACGTCTTTCAGAGCTCCGAAAAGAATTCATATCAGCCATCTGGTATTTGCAGATACAGTATATAGAACGTTGATGCCACTCAATATTGAAACAATTCATCGGCTTCTCTTTTCGCTTTACCCATTTCCGCGTTAAGCTTGAAGATTAAAAAGGGTATTAACAAATGTTTCATCATTACATAGATCCCACTTGATTCTTTATGAACGTTCAATTAGTTCGTATTTCATGTATTTTCACTCTATTAAGAATCTCTCTCTCCCCTAAGAATTTAAAAAATGAAAAAATGTACATACAGCCGATTGTGATGAATCTATATTAAATGCATGTTGGATGTGAAATTTAGATTTTTTATGTGGTTTTAGCTCGAAATAGATGTTATACAACATTAAGCCATTAACAGGCACAAGGTTTATTGATGATAACAGTCTATAAATACTGTGTTGCATTATTTAGAATTAAAACGATGTTCAACAAAATAGTAACTTTTCATCATGATGTTTGTTGTACATTAAGTATACTTTATATGGTATTACAGTGAGGGGTCAGCATTAAAACGTGAGTCTTGTCTGATACGAAAAGTTATGACATCATTTGTGGTATGCTGCTGTTGGAGTGTAATTGAATTCCACTTTCAGAAACAATTGTTTTGGTGTCCAAAACATCACAAAACTACAATATGAGCCGAAAACGAAACTGCTGACATTTTATCATTTTACATATTCACCCCTACACTTCCCGCAAACATGCACATTCACACACACACAGAAACACAAATACTCATCAAATATAAAGAACGGTAAACAACTTTTAATACGTACTGGTAGAAATTTATCATCTTTTCAACAAAATGCAATATGAACTGAAATCTCGTTAAAAATGAAATTCGATTAGAAACAAAATTGATTTGTTTTTATTCTCCAATTCACTCAATATTAACGTTATCCAAATATAAGTTAAATTTACACAGTAAAAAATAGCTGTGTTAATTCAACACAATGCGGTGTCCCAGCGTGACTACCACTTTTGTGTGTTAAATCAACACAACACACGGTGTTGATTTCGGTACTGGGAGAAAAAAAGTTACGGCTGCAGCTAGATTTGAATATGGGTTGTTCAGTTAGAAGTTAAGCGTCTTACCGACTTCGCTAAATCGTCAGACATAAAAAAGTACTAGATTGAAACAATATAGAGGATAACAAAATCTTGCTGAATCTAAAACACAAAGTTACTCTCACGACTTATGCCATGGTTTAATCACTTTTCCATTGGTCAATTTGGGATCACAATCCCCATTTACTGAGAATATGTTGCATTTCTATGAAAGCAAGCGCAGCATTTGACATGTTACGATAAGAAACCAGTAATGCTGCTGAAGTGTTTGGCTGTCGCCATCTTGCTTGCTTTCATAGCAATAGAATTCTCAATGAATGGGAATTCTGGTTCTCAGTTGACAAATAGGAAGTGATTAAACCATGGGATAAGTCGTGCAAGTAACTTAGTTAGTTTTGGGGATTCAGCAACATATATTTGAACCCATACACTGTTTAAATCTATAGTGTAGTCTTTTAATTCTAGTGGTGTTCCTAAATATCGTTTGCATCTAGTGCATTTTCTATCTGACGATTTAGACAAGTCGATAAGACGCTCACCTTCTAACTAAGCAACCCATGTTCAAAACTCACTGCAGCCGTATTTTTTTTCTCCCAGTACCGAAATCAACACCGTTGTTGTGTTAATTTAACACACAAAAAGTGATAGTCAAGCTGGGACACCGCATTGTGTTGAATTAACACAACTATTTTTTGCAGTGTATCTATTGAATTCACATGGTTTTCTGGGATATTTGAAATCTGTTTCAGGTCTTAGGGATGACACACATACGATATTGTTGCCCTTTCGGGGAAGACGATTGAGATAAAATGCCCTGATTTTGTCCTGTAGGTACATTCCAGCATTCTGCTGGACTGAAAAAAAAGGGAGAGGTACTTGGCTAACACAGCCTGCAAAATAAGCATCCAATTCAAAATATTTCGTGACATTATGAAGGTACTTAATTGGAAACCTTGTTAGCTATTTTCTGTTTAGAAATAAGGAAAAATATAATCAAAATTTCCATAAGAAAATTGTCGCGTAGGTTATGAAAACATCGTTTATTTCTAAGAATAAATACGTCATGGATCCATCACTTATTTACCTTTACGATGCCATGGTGCTATTGAGTCAGAGTTTCGAAAGAACGTGATGAATCCGCGATATTCGTACAAATATGTGAAATCCGTATTAAACTGGACGCTTATTTTGCAGGCTGCCGTGCCAAGTACCGAACAGTGGCGCACTTCAGTGAAAATTACTAGTCGGAGAGCGCACAGGGTCACAATCTTGCCAGTGAGTTTTGAATTCGTATCACGTTTGTGTTATGGTGTCAAAACTACCCAATCCCGAGCTTCCAATAAAAGTAAATTCTTATGTTACGTAAAACAAACGTTTCAAACTACTAATGATATTTTGTTGGAATTTCATCGTCATTTTATAGTGTTTATAGTGTTGTGTAGTGTTTATTATCGAGGACTTCGAAACATATAGTGCGTTCCGAATCACAATATCTCGTGTGATTTCTTATCTATGAAAATATAAAGAAAAGTATAGACTAACCAGAGCGTAATTTTGCTTCCTTTCGCCTCTATACAGGCGAGGCAAAATTTGTGCAATTGGCTGAAGAATAGCCATAACTCGAGAACAAAATGTGGCGTCAAAGCAAATATAACGAATTTGAAGCCGTAGATTCCGTTTATATATAGATGGTTGTTCTTTCTACAGGGACAGCGCAAGAGTGGCCCTCAAGGTAAGTGAAGAAATTTCCGAAGTTTCATGAAATTTGATTATACTCTACACTGCATGTCTATTATGTCCATTTCTTTGGAACTTTTGGCTCTGTAGTGCACAAATAAATAATAAATAAATAAATGCAAGGTATTAAAGCTAATCATTTGAAATATTTTAAATATAATTATTTATAATAACTTGTTGAAACTAAAAACAAACGGCTAAAATGAGAAAAAAAAAGAAAATCAAACACTTTCGACGTATAAAATGTCCATCCACTTACCGAAGTCTTTCCGTGTAAAGACTTATAAATCTGAAAGTTTGAGATCATATGTGCAGTTAGTATCTCAATACAAATGCAAAGTATTCAGGTGTTCTCTCTGAAAATGACGTTTTTGCCTATCTCTTCTTTGTACGTTGACCGTCTCAGTGCGATTAGTTTAATCTTCAGGCCTATAAATGGAGTTAATAACATGAATACATAATGGCTTCTATTTATCAAAGTAAAGAACATAATCTCTTCGCTTCGGTAATTGGCCCAAACTATCTATGGATCTGTGACTCGACCTGCTACATTACTACATTTTTTTTATCTGTGACATTTATAATTGAGGAATTCAGCATTAGAATGTTCTTGGTGCTGGCTGCTTAAAGATTCATTGTCTTGTACCAGTATAAGAGTAAATGGGATAATAGCAATAAAGACAAGAACAGCTTCAACTTTTTTCCTACACAGCTAGAATTGTGAAACATAAACAATGGACTTTAATTCTCTGTTTATACTGCTCTGTGTAGAATGCTTTCCAAAACAGGTACACAATTTTGTTTAATAGTTTTTCCTACATGGATATGGTAACAAGTGTTCGTGAATAAAGAAAACAGTGCTTTCTGACAAGGCTGATTTTAATGTAATAATCACAAAAATAAACTAAAGGGTTACAGTTTCGGAAGTATAGCAATGCCTTCTTCAGACACTACTAGACAAAATTGCACAGTATAATTGCATAGTTGTGTCTGAAGATGGAAGAAGTATACTACCAAAACTGTAACACTTTGGTTTCTTTTTGCGATTATTACAGTAAAATCAGAAAGCAATGTTTATTTTTTCTATTTCTTTCATTACATTCAAGTTCCTTAATTTAACAGTATGATGCTTATACTGTAACTTGAACTTAATAATTTCTTAGGTCTTTTACAATTCACTAACAAACCTCTTACCTTTTATATATGAGTAGCAGCATTTCTTCAAAAGCAGTACATTCTTATAGACTTTGTTCTTAAATATATTTTCGATGGGAAGTTACATTCTCATTACTTATCTGAAGCCACAATATAATGTCAATACTAATAGTGATACATCTTTACAATTTTGCACCAGCAGGTATTAAGTATGTGATCAACTCATTTAGCTGTTGTACAAAAATCTCATTTTGTTTCCACATGTTTTGAGTAACAACTCTAGCTTCAACCAATGTTTTGAACACGAGCACTCGTGACAGGAATTAATCTTGTCACGAGTCTCACGTAAGAAATCACAGTACCTTGTTTCACACCTATTCTTCCTCCATTCATTTTGCTTGCTTGTAGAGCGTTGGAAGGGGGGGGGGGGGAAGAAAGATGAATCGAAATCCTCTGCCGACACACAGAAGCCAATGGCATAAAAGGTACCGGTTCTGCTTATGACTCGACGATTTATTACTGCTGTCGTAACAAATTCTCTATTCTCTTCGTGTAATTTCCTTTTCCCCATACTTGGAACTCTTATTACGCTAAGTGAATCTTGTAGTCAGAAGATTCATTGTTCATCTAAGAGCAGAGTCTGAGTAATAAAAAAAACTTTTCTGAGCCAACTCTTTACTATATTTTCTCTTTCAAATAGGCCCTGCCATAATTAATCGTTGAATTTTCACGTTTATACATTTGAAGATTCATTCAGTTGAAACATTAGACAAATTTTTAATTCGATGTGGGAGAATATTCACCAATAAAAGCAAGGTTAATGACACCATACGAATGACGGATACAAATTCAATATAGATTAATACTTTCACTAATAAACTGAAGTAAATACCGTTAAATATGATCAAATGTAGTATCATTCCAATAAAAGTACCATATCTTTATAGTTCAAGGACTTTTATCTAGTGCCCATCAATACGCTGGCTGTTGAATAATATCCAACTAATTTTGAAAAATTGCTTGTTATATCCCATTATAGTTAAATCCTATAAGATGCTTAATCCAAAATTAAAACTAAGACCAATAATAACACAAGGCAAGGCTATTTCGGCAATGGGAGCTTAACTAAGGACATATCAATTGCGAATTCTACCATAGTGAATGTTCGAAAATTGAGTTTGAAAGTTTAAATGCAAATGAAGTTAAATGTTATGTAATATTAAAATATCGTTATTCTAGAAGAATTTAAGTTAGAAACTGTCACTGTAGTTCATGAAAGTAAATATATAAATAATAATAATAAAATGTGTGCTAATGTGCCATGTATGTGAGGTATTCTAGAACTGTACTAAATAATATTTGGGTAAGGATTTCACCTCTTTCATTTATCGTGCATTTGCCGAGTAGAATTACAGGTAGACTGTACGTATCAAGTTTCATTGATATCTCACTCTTCATTACGGAAATTACGTTGAAATGGGAATTGATTACATAAATCATAAATCGTATTGAACATAAATCATCTAATTTTATTCAAACTCGTTACCTTTTAGCAAAGCATTAGAAAAAAAAAATTGAAAAGGATTCTTGATTTCCTTCAGATTTAAACAGTGCTCGGTTAAGCTATTTGGGGGACCTGCACTATTGACTCCCGCTCTGGCTATAGATTCTGTTAGGTCCCCTCTTACCTATCCCATGTAGTCGCAAGGAAAACTGATTTACCTTTGACAGGGTCCCTGAACCAGTAGGGACCTTGCGCTGTAGCCCCTTTAGACCCCTCTCCCCTTAATCGGCTCTGGGTTTAGACGCCGCTTTACAAAGGATATTTTCAAAACTGGACCATTAGCTTCTATCTACAGTTACTAGGCAAGATGTTGATACCACCCAGTTTTCTTCCTCAATGTAATTTTATATCATTTGTCTATCATTATGTTAATTTGTAATAATTTTAATCTGATTATATGTAAACTTAAAGAGTGTATGGTAATTTCTTTCTGATCCCCCCCACCTTCGTATGGTCGACCATACCACATTATCTTCTATATCTATCTCTCTGCAAATCAATATATTAGCAATGTATAATATTATAATGAATGTGTTTAATAGCTGAGTAATAATTTACGTGTATGTGTGAGAGGTGTAGCTGTCATACCTCTAAATTACAGCGTATTGTAATGTGATACCGATGTTAAAATTGTGAATATTTCTTTATTAATATTTTTTTATTATTTCAGTACTTCATACTTGTGCTAAGAACTTAGTTCGCTGGAATTTTGTTATTTCTTGTATTTTCTGCTCACTAGCCACGGGTGCAGCAGTGGAAAGTTTCCATTATAACGAGACTCAGCCGGTTCCTTTGTAAATATATGTGATGTAACTTTGTCTTTTCAGCCAGCCAGAGGAGCCGAATTCGGAATCGAGGACAAGTGTGGATGATTCCAAGTTCACGGAGGTTAAAGACGTCGGTCGTAGGGTTCGTTTTCTTTTTCATCTTTTTCTACTTCGTCTGCTCGGGTACGGGTTTATATTTTCGGTCCTGAGCCAACGGAATTGATAACGACTCAGCTCATGGAAGCATCAACATCTCTTCAAAACCCCTCTCCATGATGCAGTGACTTCTTCAGAAATTATCTCAAAAGTAACTTTAAACTTAGTGTTTAAACTCGAAAAGTGGAAGATAGAATTTGGCAGGACAAGGTTTGAGATCTGGTGAGAGGGCAACAGACGCTACAGCAGAGAAGATGTGCGTGAGTACTGTTTTCTTGTTACCCGTATTATTTCAAAGTTTCAGCAACATGAGCAACACCTGTCCCACGTTCTAAATTTTGTGTTTGGGGAATTAAGTGACAATTTTTCATGTCTTTCTTTCAGCATTGCACACAAGAGGAAGAAGCCTTTGTTTCATTGTTTCGTAGGTGCTAATTCTGATTGCTTGAGGAGTCAAGTGAGCTAGCGGTGGACCGCGGTTCACCTGCAATATTTACTAGTAAACAAGATTTCCTACCAAATCAGTACTGTGCACCCCTATCAGTTTATGGAAACTTGAGCAATGTCTGGTCGAGCCGTTCGACTTTTGTCCCAAGAAGGTGTGCAATTCAATGGTGTATAGGGCTCAAAGAAGCGATTGAAAATTTCAGGGGGTTAGTTCCTGACTTATATAAAGAACCGAGTAAGGGTTTGGGTTCGATTTCTTCTGGTTTTATTATTATATTGTGTTGAATTTTAACCATTTCTTGCCTCCACGCCGCAACAAAGCCGTAATTGTGCAAAGTAATAATTGTATTTAAAGGATCTGATTTCATCATATTCAGTTTTTGTTGAGTTGACCTATGTTTTGAACACTTTTCCTTGAAGAAAAGTTCAAGAAGAAAGAACAAGAGTGTGATTTAACAGCAGCCACGCCAGCCAGCTACATCATAAATCGTTTTTACTTTGGTTGCTACAATTTTACTTGTTACAGATGAAGTACGGAGTAAGGTAAACATTATGAATGCATCTCCCAACATGCAGCTTGCAGTACTTTTCTTGTAGCCATTTAGTTTTCGTTCCATCATTTGTTTCAAAAGAACAGGTTTCCACTTATTTACATCACTCATTTCCTACGCTCATGGTTTCTATCCGTTTGCCTCAAGCATGCTTCACACCAAACGCCCATTCTATGTCTTACAGGAATAAAGTTAGTCCAAAAGTAACTTCACCAATGAATTTCTAGGATCATTCCAGCATTACATGACCCACCCATTTAGAAATTCTGAAGAAAGTTCAAGATGGTCGCTATCAAGATGGCGATCATTGATACCGTACTCTCTTGAAGGTAGCACATTCTATGCAGTATCAATTCCCATTTAATTACGATACCTTTAGTACATTGTAAAATAAAACCATTTTTTCATCACCTTGTGTTTGATTTTCCTGCTATATATATAGTTCATTTCTTTTGGATCACCGTGTTGTTGACCGTTGCAACTATAATTTTGGTTGTGTATGTTCTTCTAGGTACTGCATCTATGTACCAAGTTTCATCAAAATCGGGCTCCCTCTCACGAGAAGTGTCATTGAGAGCAAAAGCGAAGTAGATGAAGGTCAAAACTTAGACGGGGGTATGAATGCTATTGCTATATATTCCTGTTTCAATTGAGTGGGTATATTATATTTCTAACCACGCTGGACCCGTAACTGCGTAGTAGTAGTAGAAAAAGAAGACATGGTCGTAGTATGGGGAAGGAGGAGAGGTTAGTAATTTGCTGTAAGGAGTTAATTCTTCATTAGCTATCTTAAGTCACGATTCACGGTTTCTTTTATCTACCCCAAAGTAGCAATTAAATAAATGAACAAAGCGAGCTCTTATCTCCAAGAAAGATAAAGATGATTTTCATCCAATCAGAAAATTATTATCATTGCAACAGACTGGTTGCGGTTGAGGTGGAAATTGCAAGTGTATAAGTAAGTGACCTGGTAATGCTGCAACCATTTCGTAGGAAGGCCTTTAAAAATATAGAAGTGAAGGTGCTTTAACACGTTTCCATCTTCGATGGTAACGAACTTACCAGCATATCCTCGTATTTATTTTCTAAACCTGAGTTTCATCTGCTTTTATCTTTGCGGTGCTACATGTACTTTTGCATATCACCCTCGGGGTTCGCGGTTCACGGTTGAGAATTATTATTGTAGTAACATTTACAGTAAAATAAAGTGAAACAATACGTGTGTAGGATAATAGAAAGGAAAAAATGGAGAGATAAGCTCCAAGTGAGACGTTCCGGCTTTCTACTATGCACGTATCTCTAAACCCATAATTCTTTCTCTCTCTGTCTCTCTCTGTTTCTCTACCACACGCACACAACACGTTTCTAAAAATCTACACACAGAAGAAACAAACAGTATGTAAAATTAGTTCGCTATATGATTTGGCATTTGATTTTTATCTTTTTCAACCGATTTAAATCGCATTTCCACCGGCAATCTTTTACAATATATCTATTTTCAAGCATAGAAGCTTATTCCACTTCTAAAAAAAAATCTTTACACAAACCAATTCTTCATGGAAACAGACTGCTTCTACATCAAAGGGCAGAACTTGTAAACGATTCTTATTTCATTGTATACAGGGAAATAAATTCTTTCATACTAGACTGTAGACTGATAAGCAACTT
>JAGDQP010074953.1:0-10214 GCA_022664845.1 Lepisma saccharinum | reverse complement strand
CATTGCCGATGAGAGTTTTTTTTTTTTAATTTTAGCTAGCCCTCGTTTGATGAACACAAGGCTTCATCTGAATATGTCTAAGCAAACGAGAGCTTTAAAATTGAAATTAGAAAGCCAGTTCTTTTGTTAATGATTCAGACACAGAATAATTTTTCTTCAGTTAACTATGATTTTCTACTGAAGCAAGAAGAAATTTATTAATCGGGAAAATAGTTAAGCTTGAGATGTAATTTTCACGTCTTTCATCAATCTCTGCGCACTATTACTTGCTAAGAACCTCATTTACAATGCCCAGTTTATTATATTTTCTGCGCTGTTCTCCTTCGTGGATGATCTTCTCGAACGTTACGATAACATCATTAAATCTGAATTAGAATCCATCCTCAATTATCCCCTTCCTGATAACACATGGCTTCAGGCTTCTCTCCCAATCAAGTTTAGAGGATCAGACATCCGACGAGCCTTAGATTTGGCTATTCCCGCCTTCTTGGCGTCATTCTATGGTTCCCGAAGCCTAATGGAATCACTTCTCCAAAATGATATTACTTCTCATGGAGATTCTGAGATTGAGGTTTGTTCTACAACTTGGTATTTATTAGTTGGTTCAAGTGTACCTGAAATCGATACTAGATCAAAGCAATTCATATAGGATGAACCCATTATCAAATAGCACCTTTCTTTTTTTACTTCAGTCTGTTGATAACTTGGAAGACAAAACCAGACTAATGTACGCTTTTTCTTTCGAAGGTGCTTGGCTCAAAGCTATACATTCGCCTCTTCTCGGCCTTCACCTAAAATAACGAATGTTTTCGAATAGCAGTTGTGATTCGACTGGGTGCACAAATGTCACGCTTGTAAGAGCGAAGTAAATAAAAATGAGTTACATGGTCTTTCTTATTCCAAAAGCGCAGGTAGACACCCTCGTCACTTCAATGGTAATGACATTATAATGAGAGTACTAATCTCAGCTGGAATACCTGCAATAAGAGATCCAATTGGGTGTAGTAGAACAGACGGCAAAAGACCAGATGGGATTACTCTGCTACCTTGGAATAGAGGCAAAGCGTTAATTTGGGTCTTCACATGCTCAGATAAGTCGCTCATTCTAACCTCCCTTTTTCCTCAATCCAGGCGGAAAACATCGCCAGTTGAAAAGAAACTGAGAAAAGGAGAAAATACAGTAATCTTACAGACAAGTGCAATTTAGTAGCTATTGCTGTTGAATCCAGTGGTTCATGGAGAAAAGAAGGCCTCAACTTTATAAAGTAAATAGGAAAGCTTATCACACAATTATCTGGTGATGATAAAGGAAGCACCTTTCTCATTTAAAGAGTAAGCAAAGCAGTTTAAAGAGGTAATGTTGCCTGGATGCAGGAAACCATACCCAAAGGCGAAGATCTCGATGAGTATTCCTACTGTAATTTTGATTTATTTGTCGGAACGGAACGTTTTTCACTTTGCATAGTTATAAGAAGTTAACTGTTTACATGAAGGCTACCGTTGTAGCAGATGAAATGTTTCCTGAAGGAGATGTACCGTACATGAAGATGGAAGAGGTTCTGATGGGCTGTTAATGTATTTGGCGGCAATAATGAGTAAGCAATTCATGGAGACATTTCTATGATTTCGAAGATGTATTAAAATGAAATGTTAGTGTTGTGAGCTTGTTCTGTTGTAGTGAGCGACCGAGATTTTAATTTATTGGTAATATTTCTTTAATAAGTTAAAGAAGATAACATTTCTTGTTCAGTAATACTATCAATTGTAGTAATTGCATTATATAGAAACATAGCATAAAATTCTTTTTTTTTTCATAGTTTTGACGAGACATTATATCGTCCAGTAAGCCGTTGTTCCCACGTAAGTTTTTTTTTAAATTTATAAACGCTAATATTTTACGATGTAGATCCTTAATTCAATATATTTATTTGATTTAAGTTTTAAATATTTCTTAACACAGCTTGCACGATTCTGATTCAGAACACCTTATTCCGAAACACGGCATAGAATTAACAGATTGTGAGCAACAACGCGCTTTGAAAATGCGAGTTGCAAGAAACATTTCAAACGGTTTCCAAAATATTAAAAATGGTCTTCTTTTCTTGAAATATAATTAGATAAATTATTTGTTGGTACGAAATTAATAGTGTTTTAGTAAGGTTTCTGGATTTGAGCATAATAGTGGACAAAAATTACCCGATCGTTACAACTGCGCTACAGATTTGGAACTGATTAGCTCTAAAATGCCAGAAACTTACTCTTTAAAAGGAGCAGTTGACTACTAGAGAGTTCTCATCTGAAATTTTTGTAAGTTAACATCTAAGATAGTTCTTGTTTCTCTTCCTATGAGATATCCTTTGATTGTTCAGTACGTTATGTAAAAGTATCGAATAAAGGAAACTCATGCAATGCCGTTTAAGTATGCTGTATAAGTTTATATGTTTCCTTTCCCTTATTACGACGTGAAGTCCGCTTTAGAAAACAGTATTCATGCCCAAATGACGTCAAAGTTAATTTGACATGTTTAATGGATGATATTCGCCATCAGAGCCTACTTATTAACACTCGTTCCATAAGATATCATTTAACTCGAACCGGGTACTCCGTTTGAGAAACTCGCGACTACTTTAAACTGTATATGTTGCTTGACCGAAATAAAAATCGTACGCATATGCAATTGAAACATAATTCAAATAGATACATTTAATTACCCAGTTTAATAATTCTCCAAGGGCATACTTATTATAAAATATTGTGACTATACGATATGAACAAGTTTCTATAATATAATAAATTAGAGGACAGTTAGTCAATATTACTATGCATTTCAAGTCAATAAACTCATAATCGCAAATTGCCAATACGTGCCTTTGTGCGTTGTCTCTATTAGTTTATATTTCGTGAAGTACCTTATGTAAATAACAACAGTCAAACTCCTGAAGAAATAGTTTTAACTCACATCTTATTAAACGAACAGCAAAATCCAGTCTCTATTCATGTATCTTTAGTTTTTTAGATTTTGCTTCCTTCGTACTACTGTCAACTTTTAACATATTCACTTAGAAATACACTTAATTATTAATTTAAACAAAGCAAGGAATTCTCAAGTGTTGAAGAACTATGAGTTCTGTCCTTTTCCAAATTTAAGGAAAAACGGAATTTGGAGCAACAAAACCCTAAACTCAACAAAGTGTTTTATTTTGTTTTACAAATTAAACGTTCCCTACATACAATCTCAAGGAAAAGTTCAGTATAGGATTTTATATTATATCTAATTTATTAATTATTAAAGAAGTTACGGACATTCTTAGCAAAGATTTTAGTTCAACCCCATAGGCTTTCACGAATAACTTATCTTGTCGTTGTAAATAATAAGTTTGACAAATAGTTCTGAAAGATAAGAATGATTAAACAGCAAACATTTGCAAAAAGCAAATAGCAGAATGAACCAATGTACTCACGGTTTTACAAATGCTAATGCGCGAAAATTATAACCCGCAACCTCAAAAGCATCCACAATGCATGTCAGTGAAATAACAGCGTGTGCCAATAGATAATGCACTTTGCCATCGCCTTCTGCTTTAAGTCATTTCTATTTTGGAATTATCTTCTTGCTCTCGTCAGATTTTTGGAGCTATAAGAAACCGCCTTATCAAAGAAGTTCTTAGAAATGTTATATTGTCTACGAGAAGAACAAAATCCTTGTTAATCACTGATTCACTTCAAATTATTTAAATAAGGGAGCTAACGCTTACATTACATAAGAAAAACTTCCTGAATTTCTTCCATTTATTAAAGATATGAAAATTATTTAACACGTTTTTCTTTTTTGCTCGTCACTCACTACTCGTGTGAAAGATTAGTTAAACCCGGGCATTCATATTAATATTAAAACAAGATTTATAAGTTACTTGTTTCTTGCAAATAAAATTTAACCTTGATATATACCATAGTAAATATTTACACATATTCTTCATCAACTGGACCAATTCAGAATATTTCATAATAAATAAATGCGGAACTCTTTGAGGATAAACTCCATTACAGAAAAACCCTCCAAGATAACCCAAAAGGGGTGAACTCAATACGTTGTTTGACTGGCTTCTGTTGTCCAATGTCATTCTTCAAAACGTTCGCTTGCATACACTATAACGTAGCTAACTTAAAGATTATTATCTTTTAATATTAATGTTATCAGATTAGAGAAATCGGGAAGGGCGTAAGCCATAATGCTGTTAATGTCCATACAATTCGTTTTATTTTTGTGAGAAAGACACACTCGTGTTTACTTCTTCACCATTAAAGTAAAATCTTTGCAGTTGTTCACTGGCAACAACGTTGTAATTGCAAGGTGAGCCAGCCCACTATCCGAATTATTCTATAGAAATTATCTTGAAGTAAAAATTATATGTGTAAAATTTGTGTCACCTTTACTTGGAATGTAGAAATGTTTCTACGCAAAGCGGGTGGCGTGATATTATTTTCCCTATAGATTCATGAGTTATTTATTGACAATGTAAACATTTTAATGACTATTAATTTTTATTTCAAGTTTCACGATAAACTGAAAACATACTCAACGCAAATGTTATGGTTTTGGAAATCTGTATGAATACGATGGGTTATGTCTATTTTCTCAGCCTACTTTAAAAAAAATGAAAGTGGCATCTGACATGAAATGTGCGCTAATGATGCACAAGTGCAGGTAACGAAACATATATAATCCTAGTATTGAAAGGTTTCGAGACCTGTTTTTGTTATTATTATTTTCTTCTTTGTATTTTCTATTTTTGACCCACGCATATCTTTCTGCTATTTAAAAATTAAAACTATAAATTGATTCCAAAGTTATTAAGTTTATTTAGTTCATAAGAATATGAGAGAAAGCAGTTTTTTTGCAATATATTTTTTTTATTAAAAGCGCCTCCTTTTTAAATAAATATAACCGAAAAGTGATATTATTGTGGCTATTTTAGTGACAATTAATTTTGTAACCTGATATTGATTACATTATTAGTCACGTATTGAAATAAATAAATAAATATTTTAACAGTTTAACTTAGTAAAATATTTACAACATTTATTTATGCATTTTGTACTTGATACGGAATGGATATCCTAAAAACGGATAGCATATATCTGAATTAGTCCGTGTTAAAAATATTCTTTATACCACGCTGTGACAGTGAAAGTTGATAACATTAAAGGAAAGTTTCACATAGTCATGTGTTATGAACACATTTAAGACTACAAAATTTCAAATCACTGGTTGGTATGCAATTGGACTAATAAGGGAAGGGTCACTCAGATCACGTCGAACCCAACTTCAAATTTAGTACAGAAGTAGGTCAGCTACAAAAGACAATTAGCTGCCAGTTTGAACTGCAAGACCTTTGAATATAAAGGGTTAGATTTTGACTGTCTACCGTTACAATGATTACCAACAGTTCCGAAGGCTAAATATCTCGATTAGAGTTCGTTTTTTTTAACCTGTGAGAAACAAAATTCGTAGAAAATAAACAGAGTTATCGGATGAGCTAGTCAATTAAAATGTGTGGGACTTTGTGTGGGTCCATCGGACCCAACTTTAATTTTCTAAAATGGGAACAACCCACTTTGTATTGCAGAATCCGTATCTACGAGAAAAAATATATCAGAATATGTCCTGCTCGAAACTATAGAAAAAAGGTTCTGGGCCCTAGAGGGCAGAAAGCAGATTAAGGGTCAGAGGGGATCAAGTTCCAGAAGGGCTAAGTATCTCGGCTTGAATGATTTCCTTTCGAAATTTGAAAGAGTAAAAGTTGTAGAAAATCAACAGAGCTATCGGATGGGCTAGGCATTAAAAATGAGTGGAACTCTGTGTGGGCACCATGGGGCTCAGCTTTGTTGTTTTAAATGGGACCCACCACTTTTTATTGCATATTTAGTATCTACGGAAAAATAATCAGAATATGTCCTGCTTTTTGTGTGGTAATCTCTTTGTTGCTGACCTACCTTTGTATGAAATTTGAAGTTGGGTTTCCACTTATTTTCAGTGATATCTCCGGCCGTTATATAGCTCCGTTGGTTTTTTGTAACCTTTGTCTGTTTCGAATTTTTAAAAAGCCACATTCTAACCGACACGTTTAGCTGTTTCGGAAATTTTAACGCGTTTCAGCATTGATCTGGTTTCCGAACTTGTACGGCTAAGAACTCACATAATACTGTTTTTAACAGAAAGTATTCTGATTTATCTTTTCCGTAGATACCGAACCTGCAACAAAAAGTGGGGATTCCTATTTTGAAAAATCAAAGTTTAGTCCCATGGACCACACAGGACTTCGCCATTGTGACTGGCTAACTCATCCGATAAGTCTGTTGATTTTCTACAACTTTTATTTTAAATTTTCAGAAAACGCATTTTAACCGAGATATTTAGCCGTTTCAGAGTTTTAAACATTTTTCACTCTTAATCTGCTGTCTGGCCATGTAGGTCCTAGAACTCACATCTTAGTTTTGAGCAGGACATATTCTATTTATTCCCGTAGATTCAGAATCTGCATGAAAAAGTTGGGATTCCCATTTAAAAAAATAAAGTTTGGTCCGATGAGGTACATACAGGGCCCGACAAATTTTGATTGCCAAGGTCGTCCGATAGCTCTGTTTATTTCTTCAACTTTAGTCACTTTCAAGTTCTAAAAAAAACGCATCCTAACCGAGATATTTAGTTTCCAGAACTTTTGACAAGGACTGTAAAGGTACGAGACAACGTCCAAGTACCCTTTAATTCAAAGGTTTTGCAATTCAAACTATCAGCTAATATTTTGTGTGATAATCTCTTTGTGGCTGACCTACTTGTGTACAAAATTTGAAGTTCAATACTAGGTTTCCTTCTTGTGTTTATTAGCGCACTCGTAAAGGAAGATATAGGATTTTTCTTGTCTGTCTGTCCGCCCTCACTGGATCTCAGCAACTCCAAGTCCGACATAGTTGAGCCATACACCGTTGGATTCGTCATGATCTAAAATGATGGGGAAACTTATGACTTTGACTCTAAAACTGACAGGTCGTTTTCAGTTACTTAGTTTTTTCCATTTTCTTATGTATTTTCAGATCTTATGTTTGTCCACCCTCAGTTTGTTGTATATGGATCTCAGTAACTACAAGTCACACAGAAATTAATGATGCACCGTTGATTCGTCATGATCTGAAACGGTGGGGAAAATTATAATTCTGACTCTAAAAGTGGTTGGTCCTTTTGAATCGCTTGATATACTCCGTTTGTGCCCCTCCTAGATCTCAGTAACTGCAAGTCTGACAGAGATGATCAATACACCGTTGGATTAGTCATGGTCTTCAATGTTGAGGGAAACTATGAATGTGACTCTAAAACTGGCAGGTCCTTTTTAATTGTTTGGTATTCTCCATCTGCATGTCTCTTTGCTCCCCCTATATCTCCGTAACTACATGTCACGTATAGATGAATGATACACCTTTGGACTCGTCATAATGTGAAATGGTGGGGAAAATTCAGTTTGACTCTAAAGCTGTCAGGTTGGTTTGAATTGCTTATCCATTCGTGCCCCTAATAGATTAGATCTACACGGTTGGATTTGTCATGGTCTAAAACGGTGGGAGAAGCTACGAATGTGAATTTAAAACTGACAAATCCTTTTGAATCACTTAGTATTATCCATTTAATCCCCTCCTAGTTATAAGTCACACAGAGATCAATGCTACACCGTAGGATTCGTAATGAACTGAAACCGTGGGATAACCTATTGACCCTAAAACTGACAGGGCTTTACTAGTCGCTTAGTCTTCATTTGATCCTCTGGTAGATCTCAGTAATTACAAGTCCGACAGAGATGATCTATACACCGTTGGATTCCTCACGTTCAGAAACGATGAGGAAAATTATGAATGTGACTCTAAAACTGGCAGGTCCTTTTCAATAGCTTAATATTGTCAATTTGTGCCCTTACAAGATTTTAGTAGCCACAAGATCAAAGCCAATAATGTATTTAATACGTGAACCCAATATTGCCTTTTTAATAGTTGATAAAGTTGAGAATCAGGATTACCACATCCAAGTATAGTACATTTTACATTTTTCTTAATTGAGTGAAACTTCTTTCAAATTTCTGTTCTAATGATTTCCTGTTCCATATTTTCTTATATTTCAGTCTACTTCATTTCGTGTAAAATGTAAATTCTCAAAAATGGAAAGAGAATATTCACTGACTTTCTAATGATGATATCATATATGGTTAACTAATTTGAAAACTCTAAGCGCCAGGTAAAATAAAATCACCGCAAGGTGAGAAAAAATTCACATGAAGAAATGTGTTCTTAATTTCGGAGATACAATCCCAAAATAATCTTGACATCGTAAATACATTACTTAATATGTTGACGACATATGTTTGTTTAGAAACGTACAACTGGAATTGTAACAAATACAATATGTATGTTTCAGAAAGTGTCATAACATTATTTTACATCAAGATATCATTTTCAGGAAATTTGGCATTAACATTAAATTTCAGGCATTAACATAATTCCCACTTTTTTCGTTCAGAAATGTTTACTAATTGTTTGATTAACAAGAGCTGCGGCATAAAAGTGATGGAGAATTTTACAGAATATGCACATATGCGACTAAAATAAGAATAAAAGTTGCTATAACCATGGGTCCGATCTCGCTTCGATTTGGAGATACAGCGTTTCAAGCTTGGAGTCTACAGTCGACCGCTAGCAATGGGGTTAGAAAATGGATAACTCATTTTCATCTGATTTATTGAGAATTATGCATTGTCTTTCTATTCTTAGACGTTGACATTGGGCTCCCCATGTAAACGCTTAATCGTCAAAACGAAACCAAGTCCTACACATGTTAATAGGAAATGTTATTCTTATTTTAGTGTGACAAGTTATCTCCCGCACTATTTGCGTATGTGGCTGAAATACCCTGTAAGAATGTTGTGCTGAAGCATATTGCACCTTTAGAGATTAAATTAGAACTTATGATTTTTGTTCTTTATTGCTTACGATTGGTAGGTATAACTAGTAAATATATTTTTAGGTATAAATAATATAACTAATTTGATTTCAATAAAGAAACATTTTTTTTGTCTAAACCATTTATTCAAAGATTAATTTACTTCCATTGTAATTAAGGAAGGAACAGGAAAAAAGAACGAGTAACTGAACACAAAGCAAAATATTGAAAATAACACGTTAGCTTCTGATATTTCCTTTTTTTATCCGCACAATCGTTTGGCAATGCGATATAGCTATACTGAATGAAATTCAGTTGCCATATTTAATACCTTGCTGTGTTACTGTTTCGTGAAATTATTTCGTTTTAAACGTCAGGATTTTGGAGCAAAACGCTAACCAATTGCTAATTTTCTAAAGGTATTTATGGTCAATTGAAGGTATCATTTTTGAATTTGTTTTATTGCTTTGAGTGAAATAGGAGTAAGTTTTGATATAGGCCAATCTGAGCATACGTAGAACATTCGACAGTTTATTGGATTGGAATTTTGCAGTACACTAAGCGAGACTGCGAATTCGAAATTGCTCAAAAAGTCAGGAATTTTCAACTTCCACATCATACGAAAAACGAAAAAAAATTCCCCAAATACTGTGTACATCGTATGCAATCCAATGTATCTAAATTTGTCCGTCCATTACTTTGTCATTCGTAGGGAGTGCTTGAAGTGTCCTTCTAATGATCCTTGCATAATGCATTGTGTTGAATGCCATAATCAACGAGGTAGTTGATAGTTGTTCAAATCATCTGTGGAGAGAAAGAAAAATAGGTCACAGTATGGAAAAAAATACAAGTTATTTTCATTAAAATATGAATAAAGGAAATGTCGTTAAGAACTTCAAGGTATTCTTAATCTTAAAACTATATTCCAATTTTTGTTTCTTTAAAGAAATTCAAATGATCCCAAACTACTGGCACATCGAAATAAATTGTTAATACATTAAGAAGTTGAATTTATTAAATTTTGCATTGGCTGTTGATTAAAGAAGAACAAAAGCAATAGTCCTAACTAGCCGACATATACTACCTACATACAAACCATTCTTATTGTATGATAATGTTAATATGTTTACCTGTAGACCTATCTCATAGCACGCTTCTACTGACTCTTAAAAAAAATAAAAAATAAAATTGCTTTCAGGGACATCTTTATCTGAGTTATGAAAACAAATGTGCA
>JAGDQP010074950.1:0-10214 GCA_022664845.1 Lepisma saccharinum | reverse complement strand
ATAATCAAAATTCATGACTTTATAAATTTAAACGCTCATGTCTCGAGTACTGACCAGGAAATTCACAATATGTATTTCTACAATGAGAACTCAAATTCTATTAATTTTTTAAAAATATTATTCTAATACACGGACTTAGTACCCACAGCGTATCCCTACGTTTTCTCAGATTAGAGTTCATACATTGTGATAGAATTCATGGTTAGTTTTGGAATGGGTTACAGTCATATTACCCTACCTCATTCCTTACCATTGTGTCAAATGTTTACGACGCCATTTCTCGATAACCGTTTAACTCATAATCTTCAAATTTTCACTTAATGTAACGTTGTATGGTATTGTGCATTTTGTCTATAAACGAATCGGACGATCTACGATAGCCAATAGTGTGGGTACCCCACAGTACACGAGAACCCCACGCAGGTTCATTTAGAATTTCCTGTGAATAATAGTTGAAAACAACACGATCATATCCATGCTTAGTTTTGGAGTAGCTCATCGTCTTATTACCGTACCCCATACCTTGTTACCAAGGGGTAAAAACATTTACCACGTTAAAAGACGAGAACCATTTAATGTAGGTACGATAAAAAATCGCTTAATGTAGCCTTGCATTGTACTGTATATTCTGTTCATATACCCATCTGACGAAGTTCGATAATCGATATTGTGGGTACCCCACAGTATCCCAGAACCCCACATAGGCTCCCGCTGAAATTACAGTGAGCAATACTTTACTTAATTACATTGGCGTCTGTAAGTAGTTTTCACATTCCTTCTCGTTTCATACCAAAACCCGAGAAGCTCATTTTTCGTGGGGTCGCAATAGTTATGCAGTGAAATCTCGAAAACCACTTGAAATATCGTGTTCGGCTTCCACTGAATGTCTGAGAAATGTGACGCAAATACATAAATGAGAACAGCACATTCCCCTTAGTACTCCAGAACCCCACGCAGATTACTTTAGAATTCAGTGTGAATGAAAGTTTAAATCAACTCGATGACGTCCGTGGTTAGTTTTGAAGTAGCTTATCGTCTTATTGCCGTACCCCTTGCCTTGTTATCATGGGGTCAAATGTTTGGCACGCCATATCTTGGTAACTGTTCAACTTATCTCCTTCGATTTTTTACTTAATGTAATGTTATATGGTACTGTACATTCTGCCTATAAATGAATCGGGTGAACTTCGATAGCCGATACTGTGGGTACCCCATAGTATCCCAGAACTCCACATACAAATCCTCTGAAAACACCGTGAGCAATGATTTATTTCATTATATTGATTTTAGATTCCTTTTTCCGTTTTGTGCCGAAACCCTAGAAGTTCATTTTTCGTTGGGTCGCAATAGTTAACTAGGCATATCTCGATAACCACATGAAATATCGTGTTCGGGTTTTCATTGAACGTCTTATTTGAAATATCTCTTTGATTTCTGCTTGAAAAAATTGCGTTGTATGCGGAAATTAGAATAACGCGTACTCCTTGGTATTTCAGACCCCCACAAATTGACCCCTTGAATTTCCCTTGATTGTTGCAAAAATCTTCCTTTGGGATACGTATTTATGCAAGGTTATTACTTTTCTAAATTTTCTGCTCCTTACTTAAAATACCCAAGAGCCCAAACCCTACCAGATATTTTTTAATGTTACGTATTGTGTAGTAATGTATTTTAATTGTAATTAAGTAATGTTTCACATTCAATTAATAAGTCAAGGAACTTTAAGAGGTATGTCAGGAAATGATATGTACAGGAATCGTATACTATCTTTTATCCTCTGAATAAATATTGATTTTTATATCCTGCGTTTGATGGGAGACGCTATTATAGAGGTCTGTTGAAAAGCACCGCAGTAGTTCTTATAATAGTGGCTCTGTGCGTTTGTTGCCCACACTGCGGGGAGCATATTTGGGGCACTCAAATAGCTGAGGTTTCATGTCATGCGTCCAAACTTGATACGAGCCAGAACAACCTGAGATTAAATTACAATAGTTGTTGTTTTGGGAACACAGAGCGATTACAAATTGAGAGCATTAAGACAAAGAGATTGAGTCCCATTACAAAATCTACTCCCATAAACACCATTTGCCTTTCATGCCTCGTTCTAATTTATCGTGATTTCTTTACGTCAGGGGGTAGATTGCATGTTCTAAGTTTGAAACCCTGTATCTCAGGATAGGACCCCCTGTTCATAAGAACTTACATTCTTCCTTTGGTGTCAGGAATTCGTCGGTCAAATATGTCCCCACATATTAAGATAAACCCTGTATTTTAAATCTACACTACTGTACATCGATTCAAACTCTTTAATACCATCATCTCTTAATTAGTTGACTTGAACTAAATTTCTTCGTTTGTCAACACACTGTTATGTACCTATCGATATTCTTGTAAATTACCGTAACTATTATCAACTTTGGCGAGTGTACAATAAAATTAAGGGTGATATCCTGCTTTTAAGTACGTAAATCACATCTTCGAAAAAAAATAATGACGTATCTCGTGTGCAATAAAACATCTACTAACATAAATTAAAATCCAACATTTAAAAATAAACTTTACATTCTATAATTTGTAGGAATTCAGAGAATTAATTGGATTCTATACAAAGTTGAGGTTCACACTAGTTAACTCATCAAAATTCGTTGCGTACTTGTACAATACATTTCAATACAATGAAGTCCTTGGAAATCCCGTCAAATAAACTGAACGTATGTGTACAGAACAAACGTAAAAGTGTCTACAATCATTTGCTTTGTGTGATTGTGATGTATGCAAGAGTTTCTGAACGACGTCTCCTCTTACTCCGTAATGCAGTTTCAAACAGTCAGCTAACTATGTTAACGACCCAAGTTGCAATAGAACAAACTTTTAATGACAATTACGTGTCTTAGTTTTGAACGTTTGGCTGAGTTAAACAATTGCAGGATTGGTGGAGAACTTTGTGGGTTTTTTTCTCACTTCCGTCAGTAATTAAACGAATTTTTGGTCTGGAAAGCGATGAATACGTTTGATGAATTGTGTTTTCCGTAGTTCAAATAGAACTTCTCCATACCGTTAAAACTGGTTTAGTTTTCTTACTATAAAACGACCAAATGCGATAAAATATTGTCACAACGTTTCTTGTTTGTAACTAAAAAAAAACTAAATTTAGATAAAAGAACTAACAAACAATAATTACTGCCTCTGCGTGTGGATGCTGTAATGTTCCTCCGATTACGTGACCCCCGATTCACGTTTTGGCATCGTTCCCTGTGGCGTTAGTACTTCACTAAACTGTAACATCAAAATGAGAAGAAGTTTTGCCCTTACCTGTAGAATACTTCAACTATCTAGGATTAGAAGAAACATTACATTTTAGGAAACACATAAAAGATGTCACAACAAATATAACTAAAGTCTCAAATAAAATTATAACAATAGCCTAGTAAAATGTACATTTGCCACAGAGAATACTGAAACTATACAGTGATGCAATAGTTAGGTTAATAAATACGTACGGAGCCATCGCATGAGGGTATAGAATGCCAGATAGACAAATAATAGAAGTAAACAAAACGCAGAAAATCTTACTCCTTACATCCAAGAAGATCTTTACAAAAAACCGCGATGGAGTCTCTATAGGTAGCCACCGCGACCAAGCCGATATATTTTGAAATCAAACAAGTAGCAGCAAGTTACATTAACCTGAAAGAACAACAAATATTCTAAAGTACAAAGTAGAGGACATACATCAAATTTAGAATTGAAATGTAAAACGAATAGCAAGAAGAATTGGATAGTTCAACGAAAGGAAGAAAAGTTTATGGCTCCATAGAAAAGAGATTAAAACTGGGAGATGTGTCAATCACCGAGGGGTTGATGCACTACATTACCGGGCACGGCCCCTACAGAGATAAACTTCACGCTATAGATTTGCTGGAGTCCAATCTATTTTGCTCATTGTGATGCAGTAGTCACATCAGAACAGATAATCCTCGAGTGCAGAGAGACGGGAGATATAAGCACTACAGAAAGAACAGAAAGAAGATAACTAAAAAGTGCCCAATACGTACGATGCACCGCGAAATCCAGAGTATCGAGAAATATTACACACGTTAACAAGGAAAATTTTCAGGTCCCACTGGAAGATATATGCTAATAGATACAAGAAACATGAAATGTGGATAAATATTCAGTGTGTGTGAGATAATAAAAAAGATGTATACTGGAGGAACTCCGAAGTACGGACACTGCCTCGATTTCCAGGGAACAAATTAAAACCGATTTCTTGTTGACTGGGTTTGTCCGGCCTGTTTTCTTGCTCTTCGGGTTTAGTGTACTTCGTGGATATGTCGTGAACGAGTGCTTGTGCGTTATCTCAAACATAAAATATAGTGTCGTATACCGTTAAAAGTTATTATGATATCAAGTGTAACTAATATAAGCCTAAAACTGTAAATATCTATCTGATTTCAGTAAGATAAAAGAAACAAAACCTGAATAATAAATAACTAACAAATTGATAACCAGAGAATAAAAGCACTAAAGGAAACTAAGGAGGAAAATTTAAAAGAGGCTAAACAGTCCACAAATAAATATAATTTTATCAAATCAGATAATCGCGAAAAGCCAACATACGAGCGACAAAGCGAATAAAATAATATAAACAACCACAGACAGGAAAACAAAAGCACATGAAAAAGGGCAACAGAAACACAGGGCAAGAGCCAGAAACTCATACATGAAAATACCAATAAGCAATGCATCCCCAAGATGAGAAAACTAATAAAACCGTATATATTTTTACAGGCGAAGGACTATTCCATATTAATTACTCAATGTCTTGCTGTTTTCAATCAGATAAGGCTGATGGTATTATGGAATTCTCTTATGGTATTACTGGACTGTATGCACTCTGCCTCTAACGTACGCTGGCGCCAAAATGAAAGTTTGTGGAGAGAAACTGACTTCAGATTCCATTTCATCGATCTCAATTTACTTCGACGCTTGCAATCTGACACCACAACCTCCCCAATACTATCTGCACTTTGGTGAAATTTCACCATATCTCACTAGAATTTTCAATATTTTGTTTACTTTCACTTCCGATATCCATAGAAACGTTTTAAACCGTCGCTTCAAAATTTCTTTTAAGTATTGTTTGCTACGAGCACTTCAGAACGTTATCATGGGTTATACCATTAGATAGTACCAGAGTTGAAACTAGGTCACCTTGGTTACCAGAGCTGAAACATAGGTAACCCGGCCCGAAAATTGACCCTAATGACCCGAATTAGTCAATATTTGAGGGTTTTAAAAGATTTTAATTATTTTATCCTATTTAATACTTCAAACAAAGAATTATTTCAGAATCTCCTTTCTGAAAGGAGTATTTGCACACCTTCGGCGGCATGTTTGTTCTTTTCAGGGGTATAAGACTGTTTCCATATGTTATTATTATTGTCATGAACTTTTCGGCGTTGTATTGTTTGTTCTCTTGGGAATAACTAACACCCCTGCTTCCGGTCACCGCAGGTAGAAAGACTGTTCAAACGCAACAGTACATAATAAGGTAATAAGGCAATCTCTGCTTCGTCCTACGGGTCCCCGGGTCAAAATTGGGTCAGACCGGGTCAGACTGGATCCCAAGCATGGTACCCCGGTCCAAAAATTGACCTGATTGACCGGGTGACCTGTTTCATCTTTGGTTCGTAATACGCATAAAATTATCATTGCTTGTTTCTTACATAATAGCCCATAATATTTGTAAACGTTTCTTTCGATAGGTGTATCGATTCCAGTAGAAGAGTACAGGGGAAGAGGAGGCATGTGCATGAAAGGTGCTGTCTCGTAAAACCCATTTTAAAGTCTAGTTATTTAGGGTTATTTTGTACGGACAGTCCGTACTGTAATTTTCAAAAAATTAACTAAATGTCCGTACTTTTCACTTCATCAGTTGTTGATTGTTAATTACATATTTTAAACGCATTCATTTCCACAAATACACACATTTCACACCGTTTATAAAGACTTTTGTATTACACACAAATGCATTGTTTCCTACAGCATTAAAGTGTAGTATGGTCTAGTATATGTTATTGCCTAGCAATGTTCCCTCAGTGTGTGTTACCGCCTAACAATGTTTTTTGCAATACAAATGAAGACGTGATTCGCAAAAGAGCAAAGTCCAGGAAATGATTTTTTTCGCACTGTGATCTGAACAAAGACGTGGAATTGGGCTCCTTTCCAAATCACACGGATTTTAATGATACATTTTAATGTGGAAGCAGCAGGATATGGGACCCTTTGTGGCACAGATATCAGCAGCTATGTAAAACACCAAAATCAGCAAAAATCACAATCGGTAAAATTGTGGACTTTTTCCTTTTCCGAATCGGCAGGTCTTGAAATGTATTGAAACGTAAAGGCCAGAAGATCCTCCAACCTAGGCAATAGAGAAGAAAAAATATAAACAATTAGTATTACCTCTGTATATCATGTTAGTGTCGCAGTTGGTCGGAGTTTCATTCTATTTAAATATATGGTATTAAGCTAATTTGTCCGTATTTAGTCCGCAATTATAATCCTGAGCTATTCCATTTATTCCCATGCAATCAATATTCTAAAAAACCGCTATAATGTGAGGAAGCCGTTTTCTGTCATTGTGTAGTACTGACAATGAGTTCGAACTCACTTTTTTCAGATGGAGACTTCCCCCTTCTTCTCCTGTACTATTCAGTTTATTTATTGTTGTCCTTTGTAATCTTGAACTTTGACTCCATTACAAAAAGTCTTAAACATGAAAAAAAATTAATCATCAGTAAACAATGCTGACAAATTGTATTTTAAATAAGAGCACAATAATGCAGTCACCAGTAGTGTTTAAAAAAATCTCTAAAATTTGGTGGCCAATGAGGCCACCGGAAAAAAATTTGCGGTGGCCATTTGCAATCATCGCTTGTGGCTTCATAATGTAATATTTGTATTTACTTTAAATATAAATTACCTGAATGTTACATACTACATCATCATATTGAAATTAGTGAAGAACTAAAATGAATTACCATGCAATTAAAAGAAATGTGAAACACTCCTCCCTTCTATACACTACTTTTGCAATTTTCCAAGTATGGTTTTCAAACATAAATGTCGAAATTAGAAGAATTTAGAGCAAGTAACTGGTGGCCAAAGCGGGACTCCAGGTGTGACTTCAGGTGGCCAAATGTACTGGTTGGTGGCCCTGCCGCGCCAATTTTGCATATTTTTCAATACTGATCACCAGTACATCTACCAATTCACTTTTCAAATTAGTTATATTATTTTTAACATATGTATACAACCCGCTCCATCTAAATTCATGCAGGAAATGTACCAGTTTTAGATTTCTAAATTATTTCTCTATGAGGTCTTTATGGAGATTTAAAAGACCCGTATTTTTATTTTTCCAAAAAAAATATACGAAGATATTCCTTCATAAAATTTATTGTTGATAATTATTGAAACTCACAACGTATTATGTTGTACTACTTTCTTATAAAATCATTTTTACATTCTTTTCTTTAGTTCACAATGATTCGTGGTGTCCTTCAATCTTGCAACGTTAATTTAACTAATTTCCTGACGTCATACAATGATGAAATATTGCACAGCGACGTAAGTCGGGTGACAATACAATATTCCATTTATATTTTAACATATTTCTATATTTTAAAATCATTTTTTTTTTAAATATTTTTAATTGACTTCTTCATCCTAAAGTACATACTAGCCTGCAACGATGTTCCCTTTGACTAGTTACAAAACACGTTAGGATTTTGGTGACAAAACGTTAGCTTGAAGAAAAGTATCCGAATACCGAAATAACTCGAAACAAAAAGTACAAAAACTTCTTAAACGCATACTCTTCTCAAACAATTCGTACTAAAAAGTAAAAATTAATATTAGTTATGCATGACTAAAGAGAAAAGCATGAGGCGCGCCAATTCAAGAACTTATAAAGTGACTGTATATGAGAGCAGCACGTCCCATGCTTTTTGGTAGATATTCGTGTGTAGTTATAGTGTTAGCAAAGATTACTTCCATGTCGTTTATTTAAGGTGTATAGGGATTCTGACACTCTTTGAGGAAAATATCAATATTTCCGTAATTTCTTATCGTCTTCAGTAACAAAGTAAATACTTGTTTACAACTTTTAGCAGCCAATCTATAGATGCTTTAACGCAAAAATATCTTAAAGACCTTGGTTCACTACAACAATGGATTTTTTTTTTCCCAAGTTTTATGATCGAACAGTCATTGATTTAGATTTTGTGGTTAATGTTTTCTGCAAAATTTTTTATTTTGAAAAGTAGGCCATACGCCATGTTCTCAGAAAACACAGAGAAGAAAGGAATTATCGGTGACTGAAGCAGGCTCTCGTGCCAAATTCAGTAGCTTACGAAGTGTTTCGCGAACTCAATTTTCTGTCCGAAATATCTAGCCTTAAAATGCCTGGTCGGTTAGGTTAGTGAGCTTTTATACAGCATCTAAGTTTCTCAACTATTCTGAAAAAATATTTTTCTTTTAAATTATTTTTTTTTTTTTTAGAAAATGACGTTTCAATATGGCATTTTTTTCAAACCCAACCAAATTTCTGTCGTTGTTATAGTGGAAGTAAAGGTGTCACAGCTTCTTTAAGGTATTTTTTGCGATAAACTACGTATATAGAAATGGATATTCAATGTTGTATACAAAAAAATACGTACTTTGTTACGAAAGAAAGTAGAAAATTTCCGAAAAATATTGGAACTCCATAATGTATTTCTTCAAGGTTATCAGAATTTCTGTACACTCTCTGTTAACATGGAAGTAATCTATTGACACCACTAACTATACATAAATATCACTTGCGACTAGCGACAGAAAAATAGCATTGCTACGCAAGTATAAATATTACCCCTTAACCGTAAATAAGGCTGACAAGCGGCTGATTTCCAATTGTCAATTTAGTGTATTGGTAGCATCTCGGAAAGATAATACGGAGAACACGGAATCGAATCCTGGGACCGGATTAAATATCGCACTGCGTCAACATAATACTATCTTTGCAATTTGGTTGCGATGATTGGCATTAAATATCCATTGTCTACATACTTACTCCATTTAATGTCACTATAAGGAAAGCTCGAAATGAACGTAAGTTTGGAAGAATCTGATTGCGTTGCGTTGCGTTGCGAACGTACATTTCGCATACACGATATTTAATACGGCTCCTGCTGTGGTTTTGTTTGCATTTAATAAACAATATACATTTTAATAAAATTAGTGACAAAGGGTACGTGGAGCTTAAATAAGTCAGGTACGGTGCTTTCTTTACTGTACACTCGATTAAATCGTGTTACGTTACGGTATAGTATAGTTCGTACTGTACCCAATATCAACAGGAAATTAGTTACAGAAGGAAGTTAGCAGGCAGCATGAAAACAGTCTGCGACGACGTCACTGCTGTCACCGAACCTACGTGGCGTCATTATTCCCTGACCAATCATAGCAATGCTATCTTCCTGTCGCTAGTCTCAAGTTAAATATCTACCATATAAAAACTGATGACTACTTTAAGTTAATTGATTGCTAAGATACGATTCATCGAAAGTATGTGGGACAGCATAAACTTTAAGAAGGAATATTTTAGTAGATTTTTCGGAAAAAATAAAAATACGTGTCTTTTAAGTTTTCACGAAGACCTTACAGAAAATGCCACGTTAATAATCCGTAGTAATAATATTAACGTTGATATTAAATATTTATTAATATGAATTAATTAGTAATCAACTATTCATATTTGAATTTGATATTTTATTTGTTACCTTTAGGGATAAGGGAGAGGAAAGGATACGGAAAGGTGTCGACTACGTCCTATGTTGGAGGTGCCATCCCGGCATTTGCCTGGTGTGACAAAAAAAATCTTGGGAGAATCTCAGTCAGGATAGTCGGCCGCTTGGCTCGAACCTACGACCTCCCGAATGCTAGGTCAAAGCTCTACCACTGAGCCACGGTGGCCCGGTGAATAATATTTTAATTATCAATTATTTCAGTAAATGATTATAAATGTACTAATATTTAGCTCATTAAAATTAAAATGGACCTCTTAAAAGTTTCTTTCTGCTGAAATTCTATGGCTTCTCATTAAAATGATTTGCAACCCTTATTAGCTGAGGAACTGTAAAGACCTCATTAAAATTTACCTTTGAAAT
>JAGDQP010074946.1:0-10214 GCA_022664845.1 Lepisma saccharinum | reverse complement strand
TAAATTGGTAGAAAAACATGAAAAGTTGAAAAATGCCACATAGGGGGTATTGCAGTTCTGACGACGATATGCCGAATACCTACAAATATGGGAATTCAACGCCTACATCTATCTTCATCCATGTTGTTTTTTGCCTTATTCACTTCGCATCAAACTACCTTGACTTCGCATTGCCTAATATCCACTCACATTACGCTCGTAGAATTTTCAGCTGTTTCCAGACTTGGGTGACATCTGTGGTTAAAATTTTAAACACTTATTTAATTCCGATAAGTGTGCATAACGGAAGTGACCGGACCATAGCATAACGGAACGGAAGACATTGAACTCGGAAAGGGGGTTAGATCACACTAAAAGTACTTATTAATATGTCCAAATATTTTGAACACTACGTTTTGTCTTTATGGACGAAAGCACTTTTAATCATGTTTTGTGGCGGTTTCCTGATGTACCCTTCTCCTATACCAAGTTTGATAAAAAAAACTGCTTTGAAGCATCGATAGGTTTACTTGTGAGAAGCGCCGTCAATCTCATTGTGACTACACGTAGTGTGTCTCACTAGTGCGTATGCAACACCAGATCCTGAGACTCACGTTAACTACCTACAGATAGGCTTGGTTGGAATTTCTGAAACTGTGTGTTGAGTGATTCTCTTTTTGTGTCAACCCATTCTTTGGGGAGGGAATTTATTTGAAAAGAGTTTTCACTTCATTATAGCGGACAAATTGGGACCTTGGGTTATCTTGATTCATAAATTTTAATTTGGTCATCAATTTCCTATTTATGGCTGGCTTAGTGGCACTTCCTGGTTCCCAATTTCCAATGATATCTCTGGAGTTGGTCCGTGTAACATAGAACAAGCACCATATAATGATAGAACATATACTTATTTAGGTAAAGGATTCAAAAGGACATAAATTATTTACAAAGATAGTTGAAAGAAAAACATATATATGTGGAGTTAGATTTTAATCCGATGATTTCAAATGAAAACTTATTTCTGATTATGAGGACTACTTGTTGATCTATTGACTGTATTATGATTCCATTCTCGGTGAAGATTATTTGATAAATATCGGCGCGAGGAAGGTATTTCTGAAGTTGATGTAATACTCGCTTTGGTGTTTTGAATTTTGGGTCTGCACTGATTAGAAGAAATAAATTCGTAGGTCATAGGTTAAGGAAAGTTAGAAGTTGAGTTTCGTCTTGATGTTGAAGCAGCTTAATATTGTTCAGTGTCCATGGAGATTGAGTAATTAGAAGGATTACCTGGAGGTGATCGAGATCTTGAACGAGATTTGGAGCGTGGCTCTTTGGACTTAGGAGATAATGAAGTATCATTGCGTCACTTCACATATCATAAAGGTTGATCTTTTCCAAGAATGGATCCCTTGTTCTCCTTCGGGAACAGAAGTAGATATTCTCTTCTTTCCTATAGCCGAAGCCTAGAGCATGCGAAAACTCAATGAAATAATACAGTGTACAGTAATAAAGATAAAAAATGAAAGGCGAGATGATTAGTCAATAGCTGCTTTTGTTAAACCGACTCCACCCTCCGACACTGAACAATGCCATCGATCCTATTGAGATCCTACACTTACTTTTCTCGCCTCTGCATATTGCTAAACGAGTTACTCCATAGCAAAACTAACGAATCTGAGATGGGCTAGGTTAAATTATGTTGAGTGAAACACACTTATCTTACTGTATACAGCGATTCGTATAATTATCTATACATAATAAGTTTTCTTTGTAATTCTATTTACAATTGTTTCATTTAAGATAAGAACATTAAAGCAAACTAATGTACATTATAATTACAATACCTAGAATGCACAAAATAACTAAAAGAACAAACAAAAAATGTTATCCCACCTGAAGGTCACGACCGAAAAAAATCGTTCCATCTATAAAGAATAAAATACAAGTTTAATAAATCATGTGAGTCAAGTTGGTTGCCTATCATTAAGCATGGGTTCACATACAAATGCACATTACATATAATTTCAGAAAATAAAGTAAAACTTTATCTGAAGAAGGAGTTCAGGAGAGATTCAGATGTGAGTTAGAAGGCTGCACTGATAATTGGAATGACTCTGGATTTGATTAAGCGTTTTCGAAATATTCTCGACTGTATTAACTGTAAGACAGAAATCAATTTCGATAAATTTGAACACTTCACTAAAGAGACACAGGATCTATACCACGAAAAACTACCGCTTGTATACAATGCTTGTAAGCCTGTATAAAAATTTATTTCACGGAAAAGACAAGTTGAAATGTGCATTCAGTCTATTGGGCAATATTCAGAAGAAGCTAGGAATTACATATAAATGGTATAAGTTTAGAGAACTATTCAGAAGGAAAACTCCAGAACAGATACAAATGCAACCTCGCTACACAGATTGCTTATTATATCAGATCTTTATGTATTAAGCTCACCGACATCTGCAACAACCGAACAATGAAAAATTAATGATGGAAAGAGAACTTTACTAAATTTTGATATATCAATACCAGAAGAAGACAGTTCCCTGAGTTCAACCTAGAATTCAATATATGCGCTACGCTAAGTGATTCCGGACTTTGTTTTTCTGCGAAATTCAGGTTCATACGAATAGCTGTTTTTCAGTTTGTTTCCCAATACGTGTTTTATATTCTTTTTATTGAAGGAAGATAATCACAGGAGGATTAAATATTGGCAAATTCACATCTACACTTTTATTTGCCATCGTAAAAATGTCTGTAATTAATTACGGAATGCCACGTTGTAGGGGAAGGAGAGGTAAGATGGGGTAATTAGGAAAATTGTATTGGTAAAAGGTCTTAGATATCCCATAGGAAAATACAAAACAGAAACAAAATACGTCAGAATATTAATCTTCATCGTAACTAAATAAAAATGACAAGTTACAATTATAATTTATTATTATTATTATTATTATTTTTGCATTTTCAATTGAAACCATGCAAAATTTTCATCTTGCTATATAAGCGGCGTAAGAAGGCGTATGATGTGGGATAAGATGGGGGTTATAAATCACATATAGAGTGTTATATATATATATATATTCTGTTATTATGATGATGAGAAATAACATTCATGAAAAACAGATTACACAAAAGCAATATGTTTTATTAGAATATGCAAATTTAAAATAGATTACAGCCTCAAGAGTTTGGTATTGGTTTAGTCTTAGTTTTTCGTTCTCGCGTAGGTCTGATAAAATTGTCGTCTGCTTACTTTCCCAAGTACACCAACGTACAGAAACAAAGTTCTTTACGACACTATTTCGTCTTATATAAATACAATGAAAATCAGTCTAATAACCAACATGGACTATTCACTTAACATTAACACTACTTATCAGTTGGCGTTTTGAGAAACGTTGAAAATGACATAAATGCCTTGCAGTCACACTTACTCGTTCATAATACGCTCAATATTAACTCAATTAGCTTCTCACTGTTGTCTTGTTGGCATATAAATTAGTTGACGTGTCCACTACTGCTCTGCAGTAACTCTCACACGCTTGGTAGACACTACTCCTAGCCCAGGAAATAACGGTTTGATGTCGGAAATAATTAGGAGAAAGCTGAAATTTTTCCAGATGTTAGATCATTACTAAAGGTGCATTTTACCAAAAGCCCCGCCCCTCTCCCTGTGCTTCCCCCTCAATCCACCCGAACTACAAATTTACAGAATTTCAGAAATTTTTATATCTCCGTAACCAATAGACATAACGATATGAATCTTTTCTTTATAATTCCTACATTACGGGCTACAAAAATGTTTATCATGTGTGGTGCGCTATCTCCAGTAGTTTTGCCGTAATTTAGATTAAAAGCGCAAAATAACGACAGTTTGCTTTCAATATTTACACTTTTTACGGTGTAACTTGTTTTAAACTCACAATATCAAAAATGTTTGAAATAAACCTTGTTGCCTGTTTCAAAAGCTTTAAAATGATTATCAATATGGTTGAACAATTACTGTGTTAGCTAGAGATGTAGTAATGACGCGCAACAGCGCGCAAACAATACTTTACCTTCGCCCTATCACCCTTCCACATTTTGACGTCCTTTTCATGTGATATATCACCTACTCAGATAGCATGCCATCTTGCTACAAGGTTGAGTCACGCCAAAAGTGCTATGTGAGTAGTGAAAAAAAGAAGAAAAGGAAGAAGATATTTCAATTGTAAGCTACTTTTTATTATCAACAAGAAAACATAGATCCTCATAAAATTTACTACGATAAGATTAGTCATATTTCTATTGGTTAGAAATTAAGTATAGTTGGTAACTTTAATTTTTATTATAACTTACCTTCGATAAGGTTGTATTGTCAATTGAATGATGTAGGTTATATTTATTATTTTCTAACAGTGTGTGGAAATCGATTGCCGTTGTAAAGAAACTGCCAGGATCTTGTACAAATTTACGTAGCGGAATGAATGCATTGAACTTAACAAATTACTTATTTATTAGAAACACAATAAAGGAAGAATGGTTGATATTGATTTATTGTATGCTCTTAGTAGGATATAACTTGAAAGAGAAACTCTAATTGTGAAAGGAGAATTACGGGCATTATTGAGGTTAGTGTGAAATGAAACGATGGACTGCATGAAAAGTTGGAAGGAAAAGTACTATTCAGGTTTACAGCACGTTCATGCAGAACTATATAAGACATACTAGTATCAAAGCTGATTATAAATCAATGTAGACCGATAACCCATCTCATCTTTGATCATCTTTAACTTTTTAAATTACCTCAGAAGCAACGTTCGATTTGAAGGAAATTGCTTAATTTGTGGAAAATAATTCAGTATTAAAACTGCATCAGAGCACAAGAGGTGTTTTCACATGGTTTTGACTTTAGAAATTAGGGGATATCGTATCATGAAATATGACTTACGAAATGATGAGTGGCGAGAAAAGGTTAGGGATAGGCTTCTTATTGTGAATAATGTTGTGGTACCAGAAGTAAAGTGACATGGAAACGGTTCCAAAGATATTTTAGAACTAAACCAATTGAAGGACTCGTGACTCGACCCAAACAGAAACATATGAATTAATTTTCTATGTTATGTGAGTACATATAAAACAGTGGCGAATGCCAGAACACTCTGAATGAATTAAAAGATATTATGAATCATTTATCTGGTCAAGAGGATGGCTGTCATATACAGACAAACACCTTTAATAACATTTTAAGGATCGGATAATTATTTCAAATGTTTCTGGAAGGAACAATGTACTCTGCTTATCGGACACGGCTCATAAAATTATGTATCAGTGATATAACGACAGTAAAACTGATCCTGCTACTGCACGGTTAAGGACAGTATTAAATGCAGCCGAGATCATACGAGCAGACATAGAAAGGATGGCTTATTACTGAAGTATATATCCAGATTTCATTGATAGCAAGTCTGACGGGCAAAACCTTATTTTAGGTCTTTATGGAGAGTGTAACGACAAAGAAGAATGCTTCTGAATCACAAAAAGTTAACACGAAGTGCATTTTGATAAATCATGCTATAATGGCAACTGTAAGACCAAGATTATTCTTTTCGTCCATAAAAACAAGTCTAGTATTAACCCTTCACCGAATATATGAATAAAAATATCTATTCAATTTATTACCGTCTATTCGAGTCTGCGTATTATACTATGAAACCTCTTTCATCCGTGCAGAACTATCAAATAGTAATAGTGAAGGGTTTCATCAGCATGTGCTTGACAACACAGATGTAAATATCCGCCCGCTGCATAATTTAAATACATTCCATGCTATGGAAGGGATCCAATGTGGTACACCAGGTACCAGTATTAACACTCAGGTAATGGCTCAACGAATTCAGTGTAGTTCTTTCAATCTTGAAAGCATTCGTCTGTGTTAGTACCTAAAGAAAATGGAGAAAGTGTCCTTAATAACGTGCTAGAGGATTTCAATGAACTCAAAAATTGTTGGTACTCTCAAGAGGCACCTCACTATATAAATATTTACCCCTTTAATTTGATGCGGATTGTTAGATTAAACAAGCAATCTGGTTGGAATTGCTTCGTGAACAATCTTATTAGTAACTATGGAAAGAGTGATTCGATGTACATAACATAATACCAATACAATTTATAAATTAGCATCCTAGTACTATTTTCACGCCATTGTGTTTGACAGCAGATCAAAGTTGAAAACTCAACTAGTCATCATCATCACATTTGATACCTATGTAGAATTGATTGGAATGAATTATAGCCTTTAGGTATCTATGGCTCCGACCGGAATAGGGTAGGAGAAAGGATGAACTGTGAACTGGAATAGTTCTTTCTCTTTCCAACTTTTCATGCAGTCCATCGTTTAATTTCACACTAACCTCAATAATGCCAGTAATTCTCTTTTTTCTATTACAGTTTCTCTTTCAAGTTATATCCCACTAAGAGCACATAATAAATCAAAAGCAACCATTCTTCTTTTATTCTATTTCTAATAAATAAGTAATTTGTTAAGTTCAATGCATTCATCCTACTACACAATTTTTCACAAGATCCTGACAGTTTCATTACAATGGTAATCGATTACCACACTCTGTTAGAAAATAATTAATACATAACCTAGAGCATTCAATTGACAATACATCATCATGATAGGTGTATAATAAAAATATAATAAAAATTAAAATTACCAACTAAATTTAATTTCCAACTAATAGAAATATGACTAACCTGATCGTAATAAATTTTCTGAAGTTTAATTTGCTTTTCGGGAACAAAGAAACAGCTTAAAATTCAAAGTACCTTCTTTCATTTCACTACGCACATAACAATTTCGAGCTGACCCAGAAGTTAATCAATCTTAGTTTAACATTGGAATGATGGCTTGACGCAGGTTTAGCAATTTAAGCCAAAAAGTTTAAACAATATTGCATCAAGCACACTAGTTTACAAAAATCAAGGTTGAAGTATCCTTGGCAGGACAAGAAAGGAAAATAAATGGTACTTCTTACGAAAATAAAAACGTTGTTCTGGACAGGAATAGAACCAAGGGTCATAGGCACATCAATCCGATGCTGTAGTCTCTACACCACGGAATCACACGTCTGACTTCGAATTCGAAGCACTATTTATACTTAGACCATCAGATGGCAAGTGATCAATCGCAGACACCTCTAGTAAAAAGGGAGTTGGCTAAAATTAGACTTCGTCGAAATAGGCTAGCACATGATGGAACTTAAGTGCACTGAGATGACAGTGAAGCCGCAACGAAAAAAAAATCAAATAAATTTAAAGTTTGGCAAGATTCCTCGCATAGTTGCTGGTTTCAACAAGTTTGAATTAGCTTCGTTATCAAGACACTTGTTTTTCCAACAAGTTTAGCTCATGTTTGTTTATTGAGTTCAACACAATATCAAGCTTAACAAGCTCGAAGCAAGTAACTCACAACTTGGTTGTAAGCTGGCATGCTATCAGAGTCCGCGATGTATCACATGAAAAGTTCGTCAAAATTACGAATTCATCACCTATTTTACTTGCCACTACACAGCAAAGACAAATTGTTATAATTTTCGACAGCTCACAACTGCCTAATGTGGAAAGGGTGATAGGTCGAAGGCAAAGTATTGTTCGGGCGCTGTTGCGCGTCATTACTACCTCTCTAACTAACACAGTAATTGTTCAACCGTATTGGTATATACATTATTTTAAAGCTTATGAAACAGACAACAAATTTAAGTACAAATATATTTGATATTGTGAGTTTAAAACAAATTACACGCTAAAAGTGTAAATACTGAAAGCAAAAGGTAGCTTTTGATTTGATCTATTATTTTGCGCTTTTGATCTAAATTACGGTAAAACTACTAGAGATAGTGCACCACACATAATAAACATTTTTGTAGCCCGTCATGTAGGAATTATATATATATATATAATCATGCCGTTATGTCTATTGGTTACGGAGATATAATACAATTTCTAAAGAGTCTGTAAATTTGTAGTTCGGAGGGATTACGGGGAAGCAGGGAAGAGGGGCAGAGACTTTTGGTAAAATGGACCTCTAGTAATGACCTAACAACTGGCCAGAATTCAGCTTTTCCCTAATTATTCCTGAGTTTTGCTCATTTTTTACTTTATTTCCTGGGCTATCTGTCTTGTCCTCCTTTCCTTATATTCGAAACATTGTTATATTCTTTTGCTTTTTATTATGTTATTTATAACATATAACATGTACTACTAGATATTTTTTATTTTATATTTGTTGTGAGAAATTTGTGAGAAAGACTACTCCATAGCATGAGTTCTGATTATTGAATATAATCAATTTAAGTGCGCCGTTATCTTTTAATATCGCATTGTTATCAACAACGAGTCTTTTCTATTTCTGTTGTTTCCTCAATATTTCGTTGAAGGAAGTTAAATTTGTTCTAGACTTAACATGTGGGTGTACACGCGTTAATTTACTTTGATCGCTGTCGGTATTTGAAGATTGTTCGTTCGTAAATGTGTCTGACAGAAACTTTCAAGTTGTTTCTGTGTCAGAAGAACGTAAAGGTATTTACACCATTTTTCGATTCTTTTTAACTTTACTGTGTCCGCATAAACAATATATAATGGTCAGAAGTGAAACATTTTGGATTGTTTCCAGGAAGTATTTGTAAAAAAAAACAGGAAAGTAAATGAACGTTAAAGTATCACCATAGATTGTGATGACTGATGAGTAAGTGTAATAGAGTAGGACGATGATAACTTCTGTAACGACGAAACTGAAGGTGGATTTCTTCATGATATTGCGAAATACGAGTAACCAGTATTGAATGAATGTCCCAGAAGGCAATTCGGGGAAAAGAAAGGAAATTCTCAGTGTGAATGGTTTAAAACTCTTTCTTGGTTAGAATATAGTGTTATTAAAGATCAAGTATTTTTCGCGAGTTATTTCGTCAGTGCAGATGGTGACCGCCGTTCAGGATCGTCGTGTTAAATTTTTAGGTGGGTGTACGCTTCGCTCATTGTAACGAAACTTCTCGCTTACTATACCATATATATGCTTATTTCATATATTTTAGGTGAGTGTACGATGATACCTAAAAACTTGATGTGGGTATACGCCGTATACCCGCGTATATCCTCCATTTCACCACTGATGCCTTTCACGCGTGAATTGCAGGAAGGCTCTTTGCGTCTATTCGGGGATCAGAAAGCATGAAAATACTGAGTTCACAAGAAACGCTATGCTAGTTGGGATGGATATTGGCACATTAAACAAAAAAATTCACAGACAACAGTTGCAACGTTGTTAAGCAAAGAATATGAGGCTGAGGTACGGGAAAATCGTAGTTTGAGCAAAATATTGAAATATTTAGGTTCACTGTAATAAAGATCATTGCACAGAGAGGTGATAATGAATTAAAAGAAAGTGATAATCGTGGCAGTTTCCTAGAACTTTTAGAATTGATATCTAAAAGTTATTCCATTTAAAAAAAAAAATGAAGGGCCCCCAAAATGCTAAGTATACCCATTCATTCGGAACGAAATATTTTATATTCCTGTTAATGCTACTCTCGTAGTTATAGCAAGAAAACTAGATATAGCATTATATTTTGCTCTGATGGTAGACGAGATTAAAGACGTTAGTAAAACCGGACAATTATTAGTACTTCATTTATACTTGGACGGTAAATTTGTAGTTTAAACATTTTTAGGTTTTCGTCCACCTGTTTCTAGATGCCAGATCGCTACTTTCATACATAATGAAAACTTTGTGTGAATGTGGTATAGGCCTAAATGTACAAAATCGTATCGCACAAATTTACGATGGTGTTTATATCATAAAGGGATCAGTCTAGTGTTGCCAACTTTTGAAAATGGAAATACCGGACACTCTCCAGGAGTACGTATATTCTTAAGGTTGTGACATCATCGCTCGTAAAAAATGTGAACTACCTGAGTTTCCGCCAGGACTTTCAGTTTGGGGGGTTATAAAGTCAAAATTGGGAGGGTGTAAGTGAAGTTTTGTACGGTTTCTATCGATTTTTTACAGCAAGACTGTCATGGTTTGGGTAGTGTTGTCGAGACTTTGGGGGGTAAATTCCCCCCACGGATGGAGGGGGCTTGCGGAAAAGTTATTACTTCGCATAAAATTGAGCGATTTGAAGTTCGAATTTAGTAACTTTAGCTACTTTTGAAGCATTTATTAAACTTACCTATTCCAA
>JAGDQP010074945.1:0-10214 GCA_022664845.1 Lepisma saccharinum | reverse complement strand
GCAAAGCATCCGGAGCTACCGCATAGTGTCTTACGAATGGATACCAGCTCAAGCACAGCGACGAGTGGACGTTTGGAAGACACTCCTGACTAACCCACGTGATCTGATTCATTAAGATGAAAAATGGGTATTTTTCCGTAATAATAACGGTATAAGCAGTGGTTAAACAAGCGTTCTTCTGAAACCTACCGCCAAACACGTTTCGAACACAAGGTACTGTTCTGCGTTTGGTGGAATTATGAGGGAATAATTCACCACAAGTTCGTTTCGGACGGTCGAACCATCACTGCCAACCTATACTCCGAACAGTTGGAGCGGATGTGCGGCAAAAATACCCGGCACTGGTCAACAGAAAGCGAGTGTTTCTCGCGAAACCGCATACCGTTCGAACAACCCAGAATAAGCTCCAGAAACTTGAGGGAACCGAACTGCTGCAACACCCAGTATTTAGTCCGGACCTCGCCCCCTTACTTATTTCGATCGATGGCTCACTTCCTGCGATCACGTCACTTTAACATCCAAGAGAAACTGAAGCTGTCGTGCAGGAGTTAAGCGAATCGAAGGACAAGAACAGGTATTGGCACATGATCGAATAACTGACAAAAAGGTGGCTTCAACAATAGTGCAACACGATGGTCTACTCTGAATGCTAGGGGGCTTTCGTTGTCGCTTGGCAAATAAAGCAAGTACGTGACCAGAATAATGCAAAACTTTTGATTCACCTTTGTAAATATGGTCTGGCAGCAATTACAGTTCAAACACTTAAAAATAGTAACTAAAAAATGAAACCATAAATTATTCTGTTAACAGTACACTTGATAATGAGTGTAGAAGTAGTCGAAACGTTGTGTGGATGTACTAAGATTATGGTTACTGCCTAAGATTTGTTTTCTTGAATTAATTTGCTACCTATACAAGTTGTGCCTGCCACATGAATAGTTCAAACTAATCGCCTTGTGATAAGAGATCTCGGGTTCGATTCCCGGTGGGGAGGAAACTGGCTAAGAATCCACCTAAAAGTGTAGGTTTTGAACTTGAGGGTTCACATAACATCTACCTGATAGAACCGAGCCGCCGTAGCTTAGTGGTAGAGAGTTGGCGCAGCATTCGGGAGAGCGTGGGTTCGATCCCAGCGGCCGACCATCCTGAGTGAGGTTTATTCTCAGTCACACCAGGCAAAGGCCGGGATGGCACCTTCAACATAGGCCCTGGCCGACACCTTCCGAAATCTTTCCCCTTCCCTATCCCGGCCTGAGCCTTATATGCCTAAAGGCCTTAAATAAAATTCAGTTCTAGCGGATGGAAGCCAATGGCAAACCACCAACGGGTCAACTTGTCCAGGAAACTTCGGGTCATAAATCTACCTCCAGGCTTAACGATCACCACTATCATCAACACTTCAACGTAACTGTACAAGGAGTGCCTTCGCCAAAATGCATTGGAATGACTACATTAGTTAAAAACTAGTATTAAATTTAGAACGTATTCTTAATTCAATATCTAAATCATTTTATCTCTGGTCCTTCAATACTCAGCAGATATAGGACACAAAATAGTTTCCATTAAAAATAAACATATAATTAGAGTAGGAATATAAAAGCGTGGAGCATCATGGATTACGCCTGTCCCGATATGGAGAAGCTCCGTATCGTCATCAGCTCTTAACTAAAGCGTTCAAACCTACAAATAAAAAGCTGTAAAGGACCTTCACTGAAATGAATTGAAAACAAAAATAATAAGCTACAAAAGGGTCCTAAGATCAAAACTAAAAGTCATTCCACATTAAATCCATTACCTAATTTTAAGTAGGTGCATGACTGTTCAGAATCACACAGTCTCGCCTGATGTTTTACATGCGAAACGAATTTTCAGTTCCTTCATTTTTACTCGTTATGCACACATTAATTATAATTTTTACTACTGAATGAAAAAAAAAAATGTTGGGTAATGTTAGTAATCATTGACTTCGGACCGTACCGACCATATGAGTGCAATTCTTTTAACAGCCAGAAACATCCATGACCCAACCGGGATTCAAACCAGAAACCTCTTGAAACTGGCCTCACGATCATTAATTCACTATTCAACTGGCAAAACCTATTACTATATGGAAAAAATAATTAAAAAAGGATTATTAAAAAACACGCTTTTTTAATTATTTTTTATGTATAATAGATGAATATTAAACTCCCTGTGAGATAGGCAACCCAAACTTCACGCAATAGATGCGGAATTGCGTGCAGTTAAGGATAATTTCCATTTTTTTAAATAATTAATTAATTACAGTTAACTGGATTATTCTAACGTATATCTAATGATTGAATTTTGTATTGTCATCGGAAGCAAGCAAGTTTACAAAATTTCAAAGAAATCGGATGATGGGAAGTGAGTTAAAAACCAATTACAAGAATTGTACCAGAGATGATTACAGAGCAAGTTAATATACAAATCGTGTAAAAAGAGTTAAGTTCTGTTCCAAATCTACCTGTTAGAGAGTTGAAAATGTGAAGTGTTCACGAAGTTTATCCAGTTGAAGGTGAGGCATGGGAACAATTTGACACAATTATTAAACACAGTGGCCCCTCTGGACTGCAACGCATTTAATCTCTGTTGGAGTGTCTTAAATTGAGATACATAAAAAAGTGTTAGTGCTGAAACCACGTAAACAGCACATTCTTTCGTTTTCATTAAAGGCCAGGTTTAACGAATATACAGGGTCTTTCAGTAATTCGAAACATGAACTACAAATTGCAGTCAGAATAATCTCAGGTGTGTGGCTTCACGCATTATCGATGATAAACATTCTCTTGCAACATTCAAAGCAGTTGCTTTTGGTAGAAACAGGAATTTATGGTGGGAATCGCCATAGTATGTGTTTATCACTGACGAACCTTTAGATAGAAAATCCAACATGCTTTGAATCCGAAATAATGGAGGACAATGACCTTCCTGCCGTAGTCATAACATAACATTTTTTTGGTCGGACTCATCCCACAGTCGCGAGACAGATGATTTTCTTTATACACCAGATTTTTTTATACGTTCGCCTCCCCATGAATATGTTTACATGTGTGTTAAAGCGCAGAGGGACTCCGTAATCTAGTGGTTAGAGCGTTGGACTCATGTCCGCGTGGTCCCGGGTTCAATTCCCGGATGGAGTCCCACTTTTTAGCATCCACCCAGCGTCGTGAGGTAAACTGGAGAGTCACGTGAATAAAGACGTGACGGCCAGTCGATCTAAAAAGCCCCTAACACGCCTGTTCGTGGCCAGGTGGCGCGCAATGCTGACCACACTTCTGTCACTCAGGTGGAAACAGTTCCATCAACCGGCGTTGGGGCAGGCTCAGGACCTTTCGGTCTGTAACGTTCTTGGTTGTTATTATTATTGTGTGTTAAAGCGCAAGATTTATTACTGTTTATTACTTTCGATACTCCCGCAAAACAGAGGAATGGTAACTAAGTATCGATTATTAATGATATTTCTTTTATATGTAGTGAAAATGTCTGCTACAGTTTATACGCGGCGAGAACAATAAAATATACTTACATTTTTCAGCTGTTAGTTTAGTCATATCCAATGTTTTACTCAGCACTTTGATCGCTAGCGTTTGGGCATCCTTCAGTGTCGTTTCACCATCCTTATACTCTTGTTTCAAATTCGACACAGCAGCCTGAACAAAACAGAGCGAAACACATGAATGAATACAAAAGATCAGCTATGTGATGTCGGATAACAAAAGCGACAGAGAGAGAGAGTTTGTATACAAAAGGAAACCGCACCACTCCTTCACGAAATGATTATCATTCGAGATACCAAATAGATATAACAAAAGCGCAGGAAGAAGAAGGTAGCAGCCAGGTTCTTTGTCTAGTTAAAAACCGGCACTTGCCTGGTGAAACTGAGGGGAAAACCTGGAACACCTCAATCAGTATGGTCACTAGTAGCTCTTAAAAGAGCGTGCCCTTCGATCCAAAGGCCGAGAGCGCGAACACTAGATTACGGACTGGCTGAGAGCAACACTATGACACTTTTCTTAACGTAACTAAACATAGGGCAGCATGGTCTGATGCAGTCTGAAAATCAGTGGAAAGCGATGAAAGCATATCTTCATACCAATGACCTTGAGTCATAGCTACACATAACAATGTTGTAATATTACTATTCCACTGTGAAATGAGCACCAACACTACATTCGATAAAGAAACGGGAACATAAAAAGCGTCACACTTTATACAACATTTGGGAGTGTCACGCTCTGTATTACACTAAAAATAACACACACTGTTATGATGTAATTAGACCACAAACCCGCCACATATCTGAAGCATTATTATTATTTGTTAACTATCACGGACCCCGTCAATGAGATCATATCGAAAGCTACACTGAAATTTTGCTAGAAGAACCTACTTCCTATAGAGAGGTAATATACAAAAAATAAAAATAAAATAATAGCTGCCCATATTAAACGCAAGGAACAGAAATAGGGACTGGAATATTGGTCGAAGTGTACAAAAAGTGTATTTTTTTATGGTTCATTCAACGGAAGTAACTTCTGCTTCGCTTTCGTCCTGGATTGAAACACTGCCGAGTTATAGTGTCACCTCCCACACCACAGTAATCCTCGCCAGGGACGTATTTATGGGGTATGGATCCCCCGAAATTCAGTTTTTTTGGGGTGGGGGGTAAAATCCATATAATTCTGCCTATTTTACAGAAGAAAATGGATTCCCCGAAATTCAGATTTTATGTTTTTGTAAAATTCATATAATTTTGCCTATATTATAAAAAAAAAAAAAATTGTGACCCCAAAGCACCTAAATACAACCCTGGTGAGGAGCGCTGTGGTGCGAGAGGCGACGCTACAGCTCGGCAGTGTTTCATTCCAAGACGAAAGTGAAGCAGAAGTCGCTCCTGTTAATTGAATCATAAAAAAATACAGGGGTAATATACACTTCGACCAATATTCCAGCCCCTACCTCGGTACCTTGCAGTTAACATGGCCAACTTTTTTTATCTTTTTTTAATCCCTATAGAACATAGATTTTCCTAGCAAAAGTTCTCAGGATAGGTTTCGATATGAACTCATTGAGGGGTTTCCTTGTAAGCCTACCATCTCCCCTGCCTTCTCATACGACCTACTCAACACGTAGGCTTGTAATCAAATCTCTTCATCTTGCCTGAAATCCATTTTACGTATATGTAGGGGCAGGCCACCGTTTTCTCTCTAACCTCCTTATATTTCCAAATAAACAATATATGAATTTTACATGTCTTTCTTGGCAACACTGATAAAAATTGTAGTTACAATATTTCACCTGACGCTTCATTAGGTGGATAAAATATATATTTACAGTATGATTACAAATTATCTTCCCGATTACAAACTTGAATAACTCATGTTTAATAACACTCAGATACAAGAAAGTGGTGATCAATAGAAAGGGAAACTCAAAAAGTTTTATATTACATTTGGTTCGCATCACATTACATGTGCTCAGCGTGAGCTCCCTTAGTCACGCGACACATCTAGCTGTAGTTCATTTCTCGCCACACACGTTGTAACATAAGACGATCCACTAATGCAATGGCTTCTGTGATGTGAACACGAAAATCCTGGATGGTAGTTGATACACGTGTTATTTGACAAAACTCTAGACAAAAAAGTCACAGGGTGTAAGGTCGGGGGAATGTGAAGACCAATACAAACCTCAGCCTTCACTATCGTCTCGGCTAGCACGCCCATCTCTTTGGTAGTCACCTATTCAGTTCATCTGACATCTGAGTGGAAACGTGGTGGTGCTTCATCCTGTTTAAAAATGAAGCCTGGGATATCCTGTTTCAGTTGTGGAAGTAGCCATGTCCGTGACATTTGTAGGTACGAAATCCCAGTTATTGTATTCTCGTTAAAAAAGACACGGCCATACACCTTTCCATGGCTGATAGTGTACAAAACATTCAGCTTGGGGGAGTCGCGTACATGTTCTACATATCCTCTAGGGTTTTCCAGACCCCAGATCCTGACATTATGTTTGTACACTTTGCCTGACAGCTGCAAGATGGCTTCATCACTGAACACCAATGGTCAATTTGCATGTCCTCGCAGAGAGACAGTCTCTTGGCTTTGTCGTCCGGTTTTAGGGCCTGCTACAACTGCAGACGGTAAGAATAGAACCACAAACGTTTGCGTAAAATCTTCCACAGAGTTGGTTGCGGGATGTCTGCTGGCTGCGGTGGTGGATTTATGTGGACTTCGTAAGAAACTCTCTCGCACCCTCCACAGCTGCCTCGCTTACTAGTGGACGACTGGTTGTCTTTCGCTTACAGATTGCTTTACATTCAAAATACCACTTACGGATACTTTGCCCACTGAGTGCATCTTCACAAAAGTTCCTTCTAAAATTACGCTGCACAGTGACAACAGACTAGCAAACGTGAAAATTCAACACACAAAAGGCCTTCCAGTCTTCACTGGCATCCAGTTTCTCAATCGCCCCAGCGCACCGTGCAGCCGATTCCAAAAAAAAATGCCCAAAAGTCAAAAACTCAAGTAAATGATCTCAAAACCTGAACTCGGTTTTTTTTTAGGGAGGAGAATTGGGGGGGGGGGGGGGGTCCGCTGATTACAAATCTGAAATCAGAGTTGCAAAATTTATCCCCCTTGACAACTCGCATCTGAAAATAGATTCAAGCGAAAGCATTCATTACTTTCGCCGGCGTATCAGTTTTTGACAGAAAGAAGATGAACACAATACCGCACCGAATTTCTCCATTACTTACGTTAACTCGCAAGATATTAACGTTATCCACTTTGCCTCAACTTTCCACTTTATCCCTCCTTCCCATACGTCAGTTTCCTTTCTCACTGTAGTATCACGAATATTTAAGTGGAAAAAATAAGTTCCATAAATTCGCACTGAAGCTACGTGTTCAGAGAACGACTACTGTTAGATGGAACACATAGAGATATTTTTCATTACTTTGAAATGCACGTTGCTAACTACAACTGGCTGTGATCTTAACGCTATTATTATTGACTGTGTATTACGCTAAGCTTTCATGTTCTCTTTACTTCTACGTAGATAATATTCCATTCTATTCGTGTGAAAATGGTGCTGAGAATAACTCATTTAGTTTCAAAGTAACTGGTCATTTAACTTCCGCAAGTTAATGTAATTTGGAATGTAATCAATGCTAACTGCTGTAACGTTCTGTTATGTCTATATTAGTGAAAGAATATGGGGCTATAGTTCAGGAAATACACTCAAGAACGCGCCTTTCAATAGCAATCTCCCTTTGTACATTCTGAACAAAGGAGGTAAGAATTCCGTTTTGTGGGGCTTGGCGTTTAAAAACCAATTTATTTCCGTGTAAATATAGCTCTGTTAGTTTACGCATTATCTTGAGTGTTCTTCCTTCACTATTACCCTCTAATAAGAAGGCAGAAGTAACTTTGCATACATGACATAAGATCAATGTGACAAGCGAAGAACTTTTGCCAAGATGTCTACAACGTACATACATCAACTGCCACAGCTGAAAGCAATTAATATTTAGTTACTTCGTCCTTCACTTTGACATCTCTACCATCAGGATGTTGAGAAAATCAATTACCAATAACAATGTTAAAAGGAAACTTACAGCACTATTATTTCCAATGCACGTTGCCTTCCAGCCTCCATAATTTCCACTAGGATCCGACTGGTATAGCTGATAACCATAGTGTTTGTCCCAACCCATGTACAAAATCGATACGCCGAAGGGTCTTTTACCTGAAAGACAAAGCAAATAAAAGCATTGGAAAGGAAGTTTTCATCTGCAGTTCGCAAGCATAACTAGATCTACACGTGGGGACACTAACCAAAACAGATCACTTCACTCATACATATACATATACATACTAGCTGTTTTTCACGTCTACAGAGACTTCATAGAACTGAAAACTATTGGCACTTTCCACATCGAATCAACGATATCGATTGTAAAAACGATCTAACCTAGAGAACAAAAACCTCTTTGCATTTCACTAACGCTTAAAGTATATTTATACTTTAGTAAAGTAAAGTTTATGAATATCAATAAATCAACCATGTTAAGCATTCTGGAAAACTTCCATGGGAAGCACTAGTTACGAATCAGTTCTACTGTACATCAGAATTTAGACAAATGAAATACCAAACGCTACCCTTTCGATAACTCAATATATTTTAAAACAATATATTTGAAGAAAAATGAATTTAAATCCCTTATATTTTGATAGGAAAGTGACTGGACCGGGGATCGAACCGGGGACCTTTGGGTTACCGTCCCAATGCACTACCAACTGCGCCACCCAGTCGACCTGCTTCCCAATCACACACCTAGCACTCTTGATGTCGATGTTCTCTCTCGAAACCACCTGGAGAGTACCACAACTCCTAGTTGTGCTTGGACTTTCCTGTCTCATAATGGTGAACATCTCACACGGAAGAAATAATTTCCAAAGTTGAAATGGAGGCAACTTGCGATTTTTTCTGTGCATTGATCATTGTATCTTTACCAGAGAGGCTTGATGTACAGAAAAAATCGGAAGTTGCCTCCATTTCAACTTTGGCCCTTTTTTTTTTTTTTTTTTTTTAAATTTCCTTCTTAATTACAATGAGAGAGGAGATTTTGAGTTACAAATACACGCCAAGAAACGAACGTAGAGTTAAGATTAGATATCATCACTCTGAGGATGGGCAATCTATATATTCTTTTTTTCAAACCAGGTTATTTTGTTCAAAACCTGGTTTTCAGTTTTTCTTCCGAAATCTCAAAACATATAACATTAAATTTACATTTAAAGAAAATTATTTTCTGAAGAGCTATATTAAAAATCATTACTCAATGCAAAAAAAAAAAAAAAAATGGAGTTTGATAAGAATTCAAAAACAGTATTTCACTACATTCAAAAATAAACCGAACTTTGATAGAAACTTTTATTGGAGAGGAAAAACAACCTTTTACACAACATCACCTTCAAAATAATGGACTTGAGCAGTTACACCCATGTGCCAGCGTTCAAACAATTTGTCAAAACAATTCTGCAAGTAATTTCTTTTGTTACCTCCTTCACAGCGTGCGTCGCATACGTCTTGACAAGTTCGGTTGAAGTGAATCTTTTAGTCAAGTGTTTCTCTTCGAAAACAGGTAGTAATCAGCTTGAGCAAGGTCCGGAGAATACGGAGGATGAGAAAGGACAAGTATATTGTGCAATGTCAGATACTGTCTAGTCTTGAGTGTCCTGGATTGGGTTACCTTCACCGGACACGCAACCCCTTGTGACACTCGGAACTTCGTTTCGCGATATTCCTTCCTCCCCTTAAGCTTGACGCAGCAAAGTACAGGTCTCAGTCAACGTCTAATCAAGTGTAAATGAAAATTTGATGTTCATTTGTTGCTCTTCAAGCGTCATTTTACCACTCCGATAGACTTCCTTAACTTTCTTCTTTACTATGTGATAAGAAATGATGCTATGGCAACACTGTTTAGGACTTATTACGTTATTCCAGAAACCAATTTATTGCGCTGGGTCGACATGTATATTCACGACACGTCTCCACCCCAACTGTGGACACTAAAGTTCGCTATTGTCATTTAAATAAAAAATATTTTATTCTGAGATGGAAATACTGCTTCACAAGTGACAATGCTGTTCACGATTTTCATTATAACTTTTAGTCAGTGTTACAACGTGAACGTTCCATTTTTATTTCAACTTTTTTCACAGATAATCAAATTTAAACTTAAATACTGCCTTTATATCATTTTGGTGATGTCATACTGAGCGACGGAGTCACAGTACCTCAGTGATTGAGCGTTGGCGTATCATTCGGGAGGTCATAAGTTCGATCCTAGCGGCCGACCATCCTGACTGAGGTTTTTCCAACGTTTTCTCTCAGTCACACCACGAAAATGCTGGGATGTCACCTTCAACATCGGCCCTGGCCGACACCTTCCCGAATCCTTTCCCCTCCCCTATCCTGATTTGAGCCTTAGATGCTGAAAGGTCATAATTAAAAATTGAAACTTATACCCAGTAGCCGTAGGTCAGTTGGAAGAGCATTGGCTTCGCATTTGGGAGGTCAAGAGTACGATACCCAGGCTGACAATCTTGACTAAGGTTATTCCACAGTTTTCCCTCAGTCACACTAGTCAAATGCCGGGATGGCACCTTCAACATAGGCCCTGG
>JAGDQP010074944.1:0-10214 GCA_022664845.1 Lepisma saccharinum | reverse complement strand
TAAACGTAAAATTCTTGACTGTAAAATACACACATTGCCATGAGGCCATCGAAGATTTGTTAATCATGACGCAGAAATAATTTGTGAAGTGTGTCTTCGACCCTCAACCTCTGGAGAGTCATGCTAATTTACATTTGTGTAACTAAGAGTTAAATAGTTGGTAAGGTTTGTACATAGTTATTAAGTAAGTTTAATGTCTTGTTCGAATGTTAATAAAGCGCATTCTGTGTGTTTGTTTAAAAAAAAAACTTTAGATTGTATTTATTATGCCGACTGATTTATTTGGATTCCCGCGATATAAGTTGCATGAGTATGAAAAATTATCGGATTCACCTTCCAACATTAATGAAAATCAATTAACTTATTAGATCAAAGAATTAAAGTAATAAAGGGTGAAATTAACGCACTACGAAATACTTTATCTTCAAATATTGAAACTTAAATAACAGAAGCACAACATCATATACTAGATACACTTCAAAATCTTGATAATGAGTTGAAAAGCGTTATTCTTATGTATTCACAGCTAGTAAATAAAAATGATTTAGCCGAAGTTCAAAATATAACGACAATTCAAAATGAAGAACAATTATTAAAGAATCAGTTCATTACAAATGCTGCAGCACAAGATCTAATCAATAATTTGAATAAAAAGCTTACGCAGTTAAAAAATACATTTATTAACCTTCAAACAGCTGTGAATGCATTAGAAAATGCTCTTCAAAATAATCCCTCCCAAGAAGATCTTAAAAAGATGCAAGAAGTTATTTCGATTCTACAAAATGAACTTAAAACTATTATTGACGAAACAAATAAAGTCCGTGACGATCTAACCAACCTACCTGTTTCTAGTGATGTATCGAAAATTAGTAGAAAGCTTGGTGAGTTTGAAGCCTTAATTAATAACATGTCAGAACTCACGAATATTCAAATTGAACTAAAGAATCTACAGACTGTTTTGAATAACATTCCCACTGAGGTAAGTAGTTTACAGGAAGCACTTGCAAAATTAAATAAGAAATTAGAGGGGTTTAATCTTCCTAAAGATTTAATTAATCTTCAGCATGTTGTAAGAATTGTTCAAAGTGATTTAATTGAAATACAAAAGAACACATTGAAGCAATCTGATATTGAGAGTATTTGTAAGTCTTTAAGTGAATTAGCTACAAATCAAAATCAAAATGAAATGAAATCGAAATTAACCGCTCTCCAAGAAACTATTAACACACTTCCAACTTCGCAAGAAGTAGAAATAATTAAAAAGACAATAAGTAATATTCACACTGTAATCGAAACAACAGAAAACCTTTCTGAAGTGATAGAAAATATTAAGGTTAAATTACAAAATCTTCAAACTAATATAACATTCCTTCCAACGTTAGAAGATCTTTATGGTATACAAGAAGCGTTGACTACCGTTGAAAATGAAGTTAAAGAAGCAATACAAGAACATTCAAAGTTCATTTCTGTTCATGGCGTTAATGAAATAGTTAGTGGGTTAAAGGATATGTTGAAAAGTTTAGAGGACACAACACTACCACATAGCACACTGATTGCTGATATTCAGAAACAGATGAGTAATCTAGAAACAATATATTCTTCTGTGACTAATTCTTTAATGACTTATCTAAAAATATGCTCACATTAATGACTTTCGTAATGTAGAAGCATCAATAGTTCTAATGACTAAAATGACTCAAATTTGAGAGGTGCAAGATAGTATTAAAAAAATTATATCGATAACATACAATAATTCTAATAACGATAAAATAAAGAATGATATTGCAAAACTGAATGACCTAAAAGATAAGTTAAAAAGCGATGTGTATCGAGCCATATACGCTAAATCTAATGAATTGGTAACATCAATACATAATTTACACAGTGTTCAGTTCTTTAAAATTTATTCAATACCTAATAAAGCCGTGATTTTACACGTGGTAATGTTAGTGGTAAAAAGTATCTCTTAATATGAATACACCCTATTTCGAAATACCTTTTGGGGTAAGCTAAAAATTATTTTTTTTTCGTTGGATTCAGAAGAAGAATAGAGTTTCCTGTTGATATATATTCAGCGAGCGGTGGACAAAAGTATGGCAGTTTATCATTAGAAATACATGAAGGTAGTCCCAGATGCGCCATCTGAAGATGAAATTGTACATCATGAGTTTGATGTTGTAGAAGGCGATGTGCTTGTAGTTCGATCAGATAAATTTTCACCTGGCGAATATCCAATAAGTATTGATTTGATCTTTATCGCTCAATTGATTTCTGGATCTTTAAATTAATTCTCAATAGAATGTTATTTTTTTTATTTAATTCTCAATAGAATGAATAGTAGATTAGCTATTGTTGAAGAGCTACACAAGCCTGCAAGACGGAATTATAGACGAATGCCTGTTATAACCAAGGTATACATGATTTATGGCAAGGAGATTTGGTTGAATTGAAATCAGGAAAGTTGAAAGGTTTAGCTAAATTAAATAGAGGGTAATCTTATCTTCTAACTATTATTGACACTTTTAGTAAGTATGCATGGGCTCTTCCAGTTAAAAATAAAACAGGGAAAGAAGTTACACGAGCGTTTAATTCAATACTTGAAGCGACTCAACAAGCACCAAAGTATTTGCAAACAGATCGCTTTAGCAAGTTTTATAATAAAGAGTTTATTAAAATAATGAAGCAAAAAGGTATTACTCATATTCTTCATACAGCGATAAAAAGCTAGTATTTTTGAAAGATTTAATAAAACATTACGTAATTTAATGAGGAAGCAATTCACACTGCAAGGTAATTACAAATGGTACAATATATTACAAACACTAATGAAGAAATATAACGAAATAAAACATAGCACGGTAAAAATGAAACCTATTGACGCCGTGAAGAAAGAAAACGAACAAAAATGAATATCAACAGTTTACAGCGAAAAGTATTTGGCATCGTCAAAGGGGAAATATAGTGTGGGAGATTATGTTCGAATTAGCAAGTTTAAAAATAAGTTTGAAAGAGGTTTTACTAGCAATTGGAGCACATAAATATTTCAAATGGCTACTGTTTTTAAGACTGATCCGCCTACATATCATTTAAAAGACGAGCGCAATGATATTATTAAGGGCCGTTTTTATGAGCAAGAACTAATGAAGACCAAACACCCTCACGTATACTTAATTGAAAAGGGTATACGTAGAACTGAAAATAAAGCATTAGTTAAGTGGTTAGGTTTATCTTTAGACCATAATTCTTGGATCGATCTCAAAGTTGTAATATAGTTGATCAATCATAAAATGTGGAGTGTTAAGCAACGACTTTCGCTAGCTAATGATTATGGTAAGTTGAATGGAGAACTTCTTCTTAATAACATTTGTTGCTTAATAATAGGCACATGAGGTTGCGGAAAAGCTACACTAGTTATTGGTAATTTCGTTCTGGCTCCAAATTGACTTTATTGGATTGATAGACACTAATACGTTAGACACTTATACACACTTATTGGATTGATAACTTATTCTCTAAAAGCTTATAGCAACCCAAGTACCAACAACTGCAGCACATTTATAATGATATACAAGAAAGGTTCCACTATCAGTTGTCTATATTTAAACTCTCTGTTATAAAGTTAGAAGATTGCAAGCAACGGTCAGTTATTATATTTGATGACTATACAGGGTGGTAATGTTACGGACCGACAAACTTCGGGAGGTGATTGTACAGTGAAAAATAAAGAGAAAAAGCCGAGGGAACGAGGAGGAAATTCAGGCGTTACGGAGCTACAGCCTGCCGAAAGCGTGGGAAAATGAACTTCAGAGCGGATTATTGCGAAGACGAAAAATCGGAGAGTAGGCGGTTGAGAGTAAATTAGAGGAAGTCACACCCGGGCTATGCAAAAATGCATATTGGAAAATACTACAAGCAGGGCGCAAGGGATTCCCCAAAGGAATCGTTAGCCAGTGTCACGTACTAGTGGTATTTTGGTCAAAGGGCGAATTCGATTGCGATTGCGACTCTGTCCCTTGCCCGAGTGTGAACGGAGAGGTTTACATTATAGTTGAAAATGCAGAATTTGTCATTAGAACGTCATTTATATGTCATGGAGTGTCGATGCCAAATCATCGTCTCGTCACCTAGCACGTATGTCATGGAGTGTCGATGCCAAATCATCGTCTCGTCACCTAGCACGTAATTAAAGACTGTAATCGCTGCCCGTATCACCCCTGATTATGCATTAGATTGATTCATTTATTGTAGTTTATGTACTAGAATTGTCTATACCCATACACATTTCTGTATAGGTCCTGAAATCCACTCCAACACGAAACAGACCAAATACTATTCACTCCTGTGATCTCGTGCTTGATTGAATTGTTATACGAGTTATAAACGAGCTGGTGCGTATGTACGGACGAGATCTACAATATGTTGTCAGGTTGGCTCCGAACGAATGTTTTCAGGAGACCTGGATGGAAGTTGAACTCGTGACTGGGACACGAAGCACGCACGCTAACCTCTCGGTCAGTCCGCGTCATTGTGATCGTTAATGCATTCCAACGCTCCTAACTTCTTTTTGTATGATATTGCAAAGTGTTTCTTCCAACAACATACTGAGCTACACATTGCTACATACACTCACTACATTCTCCAATTGCTGCAGACGTCAATAGCCACAACTCCAGTTACAAAGTTACCTCTGGACGTTTAGGAAGCAGCTAGAATTCGTCATGCCCGTCAACGCATTTTTTCTTGTGTAAAATAGACAGATTAAACTATTTAAGCTTGTGACATCGCAAGCAAAACTTTCTACGTTTTGCCTTGCATCGGTTTACACACGCGTGTTTGTTTCCTCTCTTCCATGTCATCCTTCTTTAGCTGCTGTATTACATTGCGTTCTTTCTACTAACCAGCCGAACGTGCCTCTTCATTAACTAATACCCTCCGTCCATCCTTCGCATGCTGTTACGCTTTATTCATACACCTGATTCTCTTCCAGGCGGGCTTCTGCAGGACTGCTGTGACATCACTAACGCTTGATAGCACTGACCACTCGACCAACGAGGTCCTCTTTTTACTACACTGCATCTGTTGAGATGCGTACTCACCACCATCCGACTGGATATTCCTAGTCTCTCTAATTGTTAATAAATAAGCCAAACACTCGTTGACTGTCTTTAATTAACACCCCTGTCTGATATGCAACCACGCCTTTTTTATTAAAATGGTCATAACATTAATTCTCCCTTGAGATATCGATGTGCCGGTAATGAATTATTGTTACCTATTGGAACTCATCCCATTTGTGGTCCTTTCGACCCATCTTTACTTGGAAAACTTTCTTGGAATCCTTTACTTCCTTTGGGGAATCCCTTGCTCCCTGCTTGTAGTATTTTCCAATATGGATTTTTGGATAGCCCGGGTGTGACTTCCTCTAGTTTACTCTCAACCTCTTACTCTCCGATTTTTCATCTTCGCAATAATCCGCTCTGAAGTTCATTTTCCCACGCTTTCGGCAGGCTGTAGCTCCGTAACGCCTCGGAATTCACCCCCCTTGTCCCTGGACTTTTTTCTTTATGTTTTACTGAACTATCACATCCCGAAGTTTGTCGGTCCGTAACCTTACCACCCTGTATATTAGAGGATCAGAATGAGGTACGGGAATTACTTCACACAGGGTAGACATAAAGGAATGGATTGTTTTTACTTAGCACAAACATATAGTAAAGTTCCGAAACAATTTATTAGAGTTAATGCAAATTTCTTGTGCATATTTCGTCAAGATAGCACGAATTTAAAGCATATTTATAATGAGTTCGTTGTTGGTGATATGTCATTTAATAAATTTAAGGATATTTGTTCTATTGCATAGAAGGAACCATGTGGTTTTATAACAATCGATATGACGAGAAAGTCAAACAATGGAAAGTTTCGAAACAAAATCGATCATTTCTTTATAATCGAGTGATCGTTTTATGTCACACGTTTAACGTTTTCAATGACTATTTGATGTACGTATGTTACTTTTTTTCAAAGCGGATATAATATAGCCTTTTTTTCCAAAACGAAAATAAAACAATATTGGATTACAAAATATCTTGGCGAAACGTTTTAAAGAATTGAAAGAGAGTCATCGCAGCTATTATGAAAAGCAAAAACGTAAAGAGAAACCATTAATTGAGGCGATTGAAAGCTTAGGAAAAGAAATTAAAGGAGTAACCGATGACAACAGAAATCTAATTACAGAACTTATACCTGTAGCACAACATGATATAAATAATTACCCACCAACACCATCAGAATACTCATTTGAGAAACGGTTATTTGCTTCGCCTAAGGCATTACCAGAGACTAAAGAAACGAACGATGATGATGAAGAAGAGAAAGAAATGCAGTTAGGTCCATTAGAGAGTCGATATTTAAATACTAATAGGTCAGATAAAGATGAAGTGTTTGGATTATACTCTATTGATATAGATGGAGTAGTGCAGTGGAAAATTGGAAGTTATAATGTTTTCTTTGATAATGATTTAATAATTTATAGTGAGAGTAAAATCGCGCAAGATCCATCAGCTCCGATCTATGAAAAATTTAAAGGAACAGAAGGTTTATGGAGTTAATAACTCGTAAGTAACAGGTTGGTATCACTAATGAAGATTATGAAACTTATAAGAAAATTTTAAAGATGACAAATGCTTTATATCAGAATCATGATCCATCACAGAATAGCGTGAAATCAAGCTCCAGCGATAAGTACAATACATTATTTAAACCTATTTGGCTTAACTGGAAACTAAAGTGAAGGTTTGAAAGAAAGGAAGCAAGGAAAGAGAACTAAGCACTACACAAATATGCCACAACAATTTATTTAGATGGATTATGTTAGAAAGTTAGTAGATAGATTATTATTTATAGCAGGTTAAGAAACAGCTGGGAATAAGAATTTGTATAATGAGAAAGTGGGTATATTAGATATGATTTCGTCTCGATTATCCAATTTTATTGTTTCGAATCCAAGGGGTTTAGGTTACCTCATAAAAATCATTAATATTCTTCCACCAAAATGTTGGTAAACTATTGAAGGTAAAGGCTTAGTGAACGATATTATTAATAAATTACCGTTTGAACTTCATCTTCCAGGCTATGAGTTATGTGGTCCTGGTACAATTTTAGATGAAAGATTAGTGAAAGATGATCGAGGTATAAATAGATTAGATCAAGCATGTCGAGAGCATGATATTGTCTATAAGAACTTTAAAGATCTATCAGATAGGCATAGAGCTGATCAAGACTTACAGTTTAAAGCTTTTGATAGAGTTGTTAGCAAAGATGCTGGTTTAAGTGAAAAGTTAGCTTCATTAGGAGTAGCAATGGCAACGAACACAAAACAAAAAATGGGATGGGGTTTATAGATTGCTCCAATTTTTTTCTTAGTCAAAACGCAGTATAGCATCCTGAACCGTAGTTGTCGAATAAATCCAATTCATGAATATAAAGTATTTTTATATAATGAAAGCAAAAGGTGTAAAATTTCAAATTCTGGCACAGGAACTGAAGTCATTAAATTTTAACAATATTGTAAAAAAAGCAAGTTGCGAAGAAATAAAGGTGCTTTAAAAAGGGGCATAATATGGCTCTAACATTAAGTTTAGCCCAGCTAAAGGGACTACGTAAACAACCGAAAACAGGTGGTTTCATATTTACATTTCCTACTATTCTTGCTGCATTGGGAGCTGTTGGTAGTTTTGCAGGTGGTTCAACAGCTATAGCTAAGGCGGTAATCGATGCGAAGAAAAATAAACAAGAACTAGTAGAACAAGAGCGTCATAATGAAGTTATGGAATAATTAATTCTGGCTAAAGGTAAAGGACTTAAACAAAGTAAGAAAAAGCTCCCGAAGGACTTAAACAGAGTAAAAAAAAACTCACCAATTATGATATCGAACGTATAGCTAAAGAATTGAATATAAAACACTTTAGAGGTGCATACAGGTCGGATAATCTTCCATCTACTCCACCGTTGAAACAAGAATGTGCTGTTGTTAACTTAGATCAATCAATTAATACTGGAACTCACTGGGTATGTTATTGGTATAATAATTATAAAGCCTGTATATTCGATTCATTTGGTGGAGTACCTCCCAAGTGATTCATTATTTAAACCCCAATAGCATAATAATTGAATATAATAGTGATCGAATACAACATTTTTATGATGTTATTTGTGGTCATTTATGTATTAAACTATTAAAGTTGTTATCTGATGGAAACAATTTTCGTCAAGCGATTGAAAGATTGAAACTTTATTACCTAATGAATGATGCATAAACATGGTATATTACATAGTCTTTTATTTAAAATGATTGTGTTGCACTTATCGGGAACTACACCAAAGCTTCGACTGTATCTTCATAATGAAATTGATAATCAAAATTACAATTTGAACATTGCACTGATTGGATTCTATAGTATGAACCTAATACCAAATGTAACAAAAATAGCAATACCTACTTCTATAAAGGAGAGAAACATAATATACCACCGGGTCAATAGAATGCATCAACATTAGAAACAACACAACCCAAAGCAGTGCTTCTAAATTAAAATCATGTAACTCATCGAATGGAAGTTACACCATTTGCAGAAAATTTTAATGTGGGAACTGTTCGTAAGTTGTTAGGTTTCAAGAATAATACCGATCTTAAGCCAGAACAGACACATATAGGTCAATTTCGTCCAAAGTTCTTGAGTATTGAAACATTTAATATACACTGTAATTTAGTAAGATGAATGATTATAGCAGATGGTGAATATAAGCACAAGGTAACGAATATTATAGCAACATTTAAACCATTGACAGAATTTTTAGAACCAATTGCTTATGAGCTTCAATATCCATTATTCTTTCCTATACAAGAGAGTCATATACGTTCCGCTGAAATAAGTGTCAGCAATGAATTGCATGAACCAATTAGTTTTGGTGGCGTGATAACAAGTGCAATTCTCATGATTAAAAATGATTCTTAAAAATGGATTTTTATAGCAAGAATGAAAAACAAAACAGTATATAATTAGTTTTTTTAAGACGGAATTTATTGAAAGCTATGAGTATCAATCTTTCCTACTGAATCGTCGTACATTTAATAACTTGAATGAAGCAAATAAAGACATCGAATTTGACATCACTTCCGGAGATGGTTTTGTGCACTGGAAGTCACTGGAACAGATGCTGGAGGAACTTTTACTGCTTGGTCCAATATTAAATTAATAGATAATTTTGTTCCATATTTGTTTACGCAGGTAGAGGTACGCAAAAATGGTACTGTTATCATTAGAATTGATTATCCAGGAATCACGTCAACTGCTATTGTCACATGTCGATTATCAAAGCCTGAGCTTGAACATTTTAAGTCGGGTGGATTAATAACTGATGCAAAACTTCCACGGAAAGAGAATACAGTGTTATTTCACTACGTTACTGTTTGGTTTCTTTACTGACTATAAGGAAATTATGTGAAAGAGTGGCCTTCGAATAACATTTAAAAGAAGTGCAAATAATGATGTTTTATTTTATTGCTGGAAAACAAAGAAAGCAGATGGTACTTTAGATGATGCTGCGTTAGCTCATCTTGCTAAATTAGTGAGTACTTCAATGGAGCGGAGAACGCCAATTGTCGAATACGAAAAAAATATTCAATGAAATTAAAATTGATATACTTCGATAACGTCGAATACCAATTGAATTTCTCACGTATCAAAGTGTTCAACGACATGTTTCAGGTTCTTATTCCGATTTTGATGTAACAACACAGTTTAATTCACTGCAGTTCGATATGCCTGATTTTGTAGTCGTTCTTTTTCAAACTAATCGTGATGATAATTCTCAGGAGAAAGATGCTAGTAAGTTTGATACATGTAAGATTAAAAATATCTATTTAAAAATGCTGGTAACGATATCTTCCCTCGTGAGAACTTGAACCTGGATATTACAAAACCGGATTTTCTTAAAATTTACGATAGTTATATCGCTTTAAAACGTGTGACTCAAAAGAATGCTGATATTTGTTTTATTCTCTAAGAGTTTATAGAAAATCGTCCAATGTATGTTATTAATACAAGTAAAGTAAAGCAAGTTGTTATTAACGAAAGAACCAATTTTAAAATTATAATGGATTTTGAAGAAGCAGTTCCTGAAAATACCTTTTGCACTGTGATACTTATAGCTCA
>JAGDQP010074942.1:0-10215 GCA_022664845.1 Lepisma saccharinum | reverse complement strand
ATATGGTTAATGATGATATTGGGATAAATATTGACATGTTTGATGAACGTAAACAGGGAATATCAACGACGGATAATTCGGATGATTTGGTAAATGGTAGAATAAAAGCTGAAAAACATGTTGAAGTTTCTTCTGAAGTTCAATATATTAAATTCAACGTAGTTAAGTTTGATTTTGAAACTGTGGAGTTAATGATGAGCTCGTATTATGGTGATCGTTTGGTTCTGACGAAAAAACATAATCATTGTCATCTTGGTAAACGTTGTAAGCCATGTGGTGAAGAGGGATGTTTATATATTTTAGACGCTATCGTCAATTGTCTTTAAATGTTTTCTTTTGGTGAAGAGTTTGGTATGGATGTTGAAATACTGGAAATGATGTGAAGTGTTTTCTGTTTTCAGATGAACCAAAGCTGATTGAAAAAATGATACTAAGTTTTGTGTTACGTTATGTATTGTGCTGTAAACTGGATGTGACTTGTATTTGTTACTTTACAGCAAATCATCAGCATGTATTTGCAGTGGTTACTGAGAAGTTGGATTTTGGAAGTCTAAAATAATTCTATGAAATTAGGAAGAACTCTCAACTGAAAATGGAGTTTAGACAGGTGAAGTACTTGAATAGAGTTCAGCGTGCAATGGAACAATTCCATTTTAAGGTCTACATTCAAGTAAGTCATTTTATTTCTATAGTGTAAACTAATTTCTAGTCTTTTTCAGGGAGACCGGGCGAAAGTGTTATATTGTAAAACGCACTATTTAAAGAACATAATTAAGTTTTGTTTTGATTTAAAGTTTTGGAACAAAATATTGGAAAATTACCACAGAGCATGTAAATGTTGACATTGCTGATATGAGAATACGAAGATTCGACATATTGGTTCTGAGCCTGAATTAAGTTTACGTTTGTATTGGTGTATAATGTACAGGCTGTGATATAAATGGATGAGATTGAATGGATCGAATTGCTTATTAATTATTGCAGTTCTGCACAAAGGTAATTTTTTGGTATTTAGTGGTCATACATGATGGGTTGTGATAAAAGGCTGATGTCACTCACATATATTTGTTGCTATTTGGGAATTACTCAAATATAGGCAATGTTCTTCCCGTCCGAATGCTATATGTTTCCGTATCTAGTTCTTTGGGAACAAATATACAATTAGGTGTACGCTGTTTTCTAGGAAAGTCCATCTTACACTTATTATCATTCTCCAATGGTCATCTCGGCATTTAGAGGATATAGATTTTAGGAACTATATCACTTTAGTATTTTTTTACATCTTTGTTCATGTTTGTAACTTGATTAAGCAACTCATTACAGAAAAGTTTTTTTACCTAAAACATTTAGATGCAATCCATGCTTAGTATGAAACCTTCCTATCTGACTAATATCCAGTACGTGTAAATTTCTAAAGTATTTCTTAAGATCAACAATTTGATGTTTATATTTCTTCATTTATAATCGATTGCTTTGTACGTCATATCTTTGAGGTATTGTACATATTAGTACATTAACATAAGACAAGTAAGATAATACCATTTTTAATTCTATAAGAGAAGGATTTACATTAATGCTATACAGATCATTCGAACCTTCAAGCATAACAACCATGTCACGTTTTCCTAATCTTTGGGCGTCTTTTACCAGATTTTTGGTAACTTCTGAAAAACGAGCATTTGGCTTGATAATACTCATGATTCTACTGTTAGTTTAAGTTGATAAGAGTTTGACTAATCCGCGGCCATGACTGTCAGCATATATATAAAAATATTCTTATACAAGAATTAAATTATGAATAGTTATCCACTCTAGAAGGACGGCCTTCCTTCAGAATTAGCTTTACTACGCTGAGGTACAGCTGGGTCAGCCTGTCTTGACTATTTTGTGTATTAGCCAGCAACAGGTCCTTTTGAACAAGTGTTATTTGCAATAGCTCAATTTTGGTGTTTAGTTCAACAATAACATTGTTACTTACTTCAGTTTCTAATTTTTGGTTTTCAAGCAAATTCGAAAAATGTAGCTTGTCTTTAATAAAGTATTCTTCCAGCAATTTAATATTAATTAATAATTCTTGGATTCTGGAAGCTCTGTCTATATTTTCATTGTTAACATTATTCCCCGAGGTGGATGTACCATTTTTTACCACCTTTGTATGTTTAGTGATCGTTTGATCCTGAACAGTTTGTGATGATGCATCCTTATGAACATTCCTACCTTCACTCACCGGATTACTGACGAAATCACCTATCGTACTTGTGTCTTCAAGTATTTTTTCCTCGGGGTATGTGCATAATTATTTAGCATCTTTGTACTTTTTGGTTCAGTTGGTTCTGCATAGTTCTCTTAATGGCACGGTTTCAGTAATTAACCGTTGTGTCGCGGTCTTTCTCGTTCCGTACAAAGACAGAAACGTGTCAGCCTTTGCAGGGTTATCCTCCGAATACTACTATCAAGTTATATTTCTATACATAGACTAATCCAACATTAAGAGCCATAGATTCTTTTCAGAGGTGATGACCACCAAACATCAAATATTTATTACACATACTCAACTCTTACAAGTAGTTGGTTTCAAACACATAATCACTATATCGATATTACACTATTTCAAACGAAATTTCAATATTTACACACTCTATAACACGTAATTAATCACATCACAAAACATTGATTACTAAAACGTTCAATCTCACTTCAAAACAATCAATTGATTTTAAATTTCAATTCAACAATCAATTTTTTCAAAATATTTTTAAATATAAAAACATTATATTCATTTAACAATAGATCTTAACTATCTATTATATTCAATGTTGCCATGACCCTCAATTTGTGTACTGAGCCTTTTGCTGTACTGAGCTTTGAAATGAGTTTTTTTATTGCTTTGTGATATTATTCGAACCTAAGCCTTTTTTGAAATCGGAAACAGTCACATAGGCTTATTGTTAAACTGGAGTAGAATAATAGGACAAACCACCCGAAAAAATACAGTAAAACCCCAATATAACGGACGAATCTTTACAATAATAGGACAAATCGCCCGAAAAACTGACAGGTACTTTTTTGTATAACCGCATCCATTAATGAAAAAGCACGTCTGCTTAATTATACGCTCTTTAGTACATTTTTATTCCTTTGATAGTACTTCAGTCCTAATCCTACAAATTGCCCGAAAATATTAGGACGGCCTTTTATGCTGCTTCCGTTACATGCGTCAACCGATTTTTTTACGGTGAGTTTTCATGTCCACGCTCACCGCCTAAGCTGCATGAGATGTTTCTGAAATTAACATTTTTACCTTAAATTATAATATTAATTATGATTTATGTAGTTGCACAATGGTAATAATACATTCCACAACCAATGATCAATATGGTACCAACTTTTTAAGTCATACAATCTGCATATTAACTCACTGAATCTATATTTTTTTATTGTTTTACGTTTTCATTAAATAATTAACTTTATATTCATTAGATTACATTGAATTCAGTAGGAGATGAAGACGTTATACGTTAGAGACCTGGAAACCTTAATCAGGATGACCGGTACCAAGACTCGAACCTAGCTGCCTCCGATTTTTATTCTTTACCCTTCCATTTATGATTTAATTAAAGAATTGTCTTTATATTGTTTTCTAATCTCAATCATATGACATTAGATTGAAATTGGTAGAAGTTATTGATCAGGATGCTGCATAACCTGTCACTACGACCCGCAATCGCACTCGAACTTGTATGCATCCATCCTGAAATCCAGTACGCCAGCCAGTGCTTCGTTTATATTTCCTATGTATAAGTCGTCTGAAGAGAAGGCAAATGGGGAGAAGCATCTGACAGATGTAGAGAAAAGTTCCCACTTACTCCTTTGAAGTATTAAGAAAAGAAAAAGTCTTCTAACTTTTCCCAAATCCCCTTCCAATCAATAAATCCCTGTAATTAAAAAAGGAGTAGATGTATGTAGATTTGTGACCGGAAGTCCCCATCTGGCACACAATAATTTCATGAATCTGACAGGTTCTCACAATAAATACTTCACCTATGGTCTTTGAAGTACTGTACTGTTTTAAAAAAGTCACAATTGCACTGTTTATTTCCACGCAGTCTGCAGCGTAACCCTTTTGACCTGGCACGAGGGAATGGAGAATGTTCGCGCACCGGAAGTCTTGTCATCTGGAGGGGGAAAGAGTGGATGAGATATTTTTCTGGCTGATGGATGTTTAGTTGTTACTAGGCAATAGACAGTCATGTGTCGGTGTTTTTCGCACGTGGTAGCTATCTTCGATTATCTGATCGTCTTGTCAGTTCTCGGTGGAACATTGCAAAGAGAGGTAAGATCTAAAACTTATCTTTATTGCATGGAAGACTGTGGCTCGAAACTGTAGCATCGACGGAATAATTCGATTTCCTATAGTTAAATACGGAGTATTTGAAAATTACTGTCTTAGCTACATAAATATCTACTTTTTATAGCTATTTCTAGATATGAATATACTTGTATAAATAAGTAAATATATGAACATATAGCTTTTATATGTATCAATAACCGGTATATTTGCGTAATCAAACGACGTGAGATAGCAACGTATGTGTAATTTTGTACATCGGATTATAATTAATGTGCAAAAATATGTTTGCTATGTGTTCAAACCGGCTGTAAGCAAACGCTAGCGTAATATAATGCTCCTGAAGTGTAAACAATAAGTAATTAAAGTGTCAGTTATGTCTTCTAAGTCCCAATTATTTAAAATTACTGCAGTATCGCTATTGTTTGAACACTTAACGCTCCAGAGACGAAAGGAAAGTTTACAAGAAAGTGTACTTTATGTGTACAGAACTCTTTTAACTTGTAATATTTATTGATTATGAATATATATTGCTTGCAAAAGTATGTGAGACTGTTTCCGACCCGTTTTTAAGTAGAGTTTACCTTAAAATCGGGTGTTTGTTGCTTTGAATGTCTAAATAAAACATACACATATTTTACTACATGTTTTATCCGACACCATTTCGAAAGCGAATTTACCTTAATATCGGGTGTTTGTTGGCTAAATAATGCATAGAAAATGTATATGAGAGACTTCCCGACCCCCTGTTTAACTAGAATTTACCCTATTAGCGAGTATTTGAGGTAAGTGGGTGCTTTGCATGTGTAATTAATCTGCAAAGAAGTATTAACTTGTGTTTTAATCTTTTTTAGCAGAAAAGAACTCTATTGAAACAGGAAAAGAACCAATAAGGCATTAAAATCGTACTTCCATGACATGTATTTAACTGGAAAGATACATGTTAGCAGGTAGTTTATGTAGAAATCTAGTCATTGAGATGTTATTGAAACCCGAAAATACAAGAATAACTCCATATTGGACAATAACTAATGCAAAAAGAAATACTTGGACAGTCACATAATTTTTTGTCCTTTTACGTATCTAAGAATTAAGTCAAACTTTTGGTCTAGACTTATTAGGTATACATACTTGACAAATTACCATTCCGCATTACAAAGATGAGTCAAATCCTTGTGTTCATAATAGAAACCAGGGCTGTATTGAAACTTTTCAACACGAGCACTTAATAGTGAGACATAGGTGATACTAACCACAGTGAAAAGGCAAAATCATCTGTAAAGATGAGGTGACAATCTTACATAACTAAGTTAGACATAGTAAACAATGTATAAGCTTTTTCTCGAAATAAATTGCTTATAGGTAAGTACATTTAGAATGCTCTTTAGCTATTTTAAGTATTTAATTAAGTGCTTGAAGACGTATGGCATAGCTAGATGACACTGTGATCAGTAGTATCAAATTTCCACGCATCAATGGTACAACTTTAGGGGCCTAAGTCAAAGTTGCCTAAAGGATTTAAAAATTAAATTCAAATTACATCTTTAGGCGGTTGGCATGAACCTCCATTGTTTTATTTCCCTTCTTACGCAAAGTACAATTAAAACCATGTACCTTTAGTATTTCATATGGACCTATCCATTGGAGCGATAGTTTCTGAGATCGTCCTCTGCATACTGATTCATCATGGAGCAAAATTAAATCTCCTTTTCGAAATATTTGTTCCTTTACTGATCTATCGTAATATTCTTTGGTTTTAGCTTTTGCTTGTTGAAGGTTGAACCAAACTGTTTCTTGCCTTCGTAGTTTTTCCTTGAGAACCGTGATGGTCAACGTAATTTAGTTGTTGTAAGATTCTAGCTATGTTCGGGGGTCTCGCAAAAAGCAAGTCGTGTGGCGAATATCCGGTCGCGATATGCGGTGTAGTATTTAACACAAAGACGGAGTAAGGAAGTCATTTGTCCTAATAACTTGACATTCTGAAATTGAAACAATGCTTTGTGCATCTTTTTGATAGGTTCATGGAATTGTGCAGTTGACTGCAATAGAATAATTTTCAAAAGATTACATACGCGATAGAAAAGCTGACTTATAAAGTTAGATCTTTAATCAGTTTGCTTGAAATTACAAATTTAAAAAAGACATGTTCTAAAAGGGCTTTACTAACGGTGTCTGCGTTTTGTTGTGGTATTGCAACTGTTATTGTATATTTAGTTAAGCCATCTTGGTAGGTAAGTATATAGCTATTGGTCAAACATGTGGGGGGCAAGGGAATACAGGGGTTCCGTTATGCACTTCTCGAATGTACGCGCAGGTGTGTCAGTAATTTGCTTTGGCATTCTGGTTTGATATTAAGTAATGTTATTCTTATAGCATAATTCACATTTTGTGCTGTATATTCTTTGACGCAAACTTCGAATTCTGGCCAATGTTCTTTTTGGTAGTTATTTAAGTTTAGACATTGAAGTATCCTTCGACAGGTTCTAGTAATGCCCTGACTCCCTGAGATTGGCGAATCGTGAAATTCGAGTAGAATTTGCACTTCCAAACTAGAGTTAAGATGTACAAATTCCAGGTGAGATCCCTGATTCACTTTTTGTGTCAGTCACTGACTTCGAGAATATATTTTCAATGAGGTGGATCAGTCTCAACGTATCCATAGGTCCATTGCTTCCGCCCGGGCGATATTTGAATTCATAGTCATATCCTTCAAGCTTAAGAGGCCAACGTGTGAGTCCCGAGATCGAGTCTTTCACATTGAAATTCCAAGGTACGGAGCGGTTAAAATAAGAAACTTTCTACCGTAAATGTATGGCCGAAAAATTTGACAAACACAAACTACCGCAAGACATTCACGTTCTAAATATAGTTTAATTTCTTTCCGCATTCTTAAGTACGCGGGATGCGTATACAATTAGGTTTTATTGTCCTATTTTGCCTTGAGACAATATTGCTCCAAACAAATCGGCTGAAGCATCGACGCTTACTATTAACTGTTTGGTAAAATTCAGATAATGCAAAAGATGGGTAGATTGTTATTTTGTGTTCAGCGTTTGACACGCTGTTTCTTCTCGTTCCAACCAGCAAAATTGTGCATGTTTCTTTGTTAATTCATATAGGGGTTTGTAAATTTGGCTGTAAGATTCAATAAACTTCGTATAATATAGGCAGAGCCCGACAGTGCTTTGGACATCCTTCACCGATTTGGGTCGGAGTAATTGACTACTTATTCTACTAAACGAGGATCGCATTTGATCCCTTGTTCAGGGATAATGTATCGTAAGTAGGTTACTTCTTTACATAGAAATTCGAATTTCAAAGGTTGTATTTGCAAATTATATTTGCGAAAATGTTTAAACATTTCCTGTGAACGCATCTTGTGTTTGAAGATCAGGCCCGAGTATGATTGTGTCATCAAGGTAGGTGAAATATTGCAGTATTTGCTAGAACAGTATTCATTAGCATTTGAAAAGTATTTGGTGCTCTTGTAATCCGAAACAATTGTTAAATTCCCAATGGTGATTGCCCGCTGTTAAGGCTGTTTTTACTTTATCTTCTTCTCTAATTTCCAAATGCCAGTATCCGTTTGCTAATTCTAGTATTGTAAAATAGGCATATTTTCCTATTTCCTCTCATATACCTGTGACGTTACAGTGACGTCCAACTATTATATCGGTCAATTTTCTCAAATTAAGAAAAAGGCTGAAACGAGGTTTCCACAAACATAGTTTCTTGGAACCAGTGACAGGAAAATTCCATGTTTTTTGACTGGGTTCTATTACTTTGTCATCTAACATTTGTTTGAGTTGAGCCTTAATTTGTTCTCTGTATATTTCTGGAAAATAGTAATTCTTTTGTATAAATACTCTTTGTTCATGTTATGGAAGTAATTGTATAGTAGGGATGGGCACTTGGATCCTAATCCTCATTAGGCGGATGTGGCCGGTTCCGGATACTTTTATTTTGGAACAGGGTACCCGAATCATGGATCCGGATCCTGTAACCGAGTACCCGGATCTCTTATCTGGATCCTGCAACCGAGTACCCGGATCTCTTATCTGGGTCCTGGAACCAGGTACCCGGATCTCGAACCCTTATCATGGAACCGGATACTCGAATGTCGGATCTGAATCCTGGAACCGCGTACCCGGATCTCAAATCAGGATAATGGAATCGGGTAACCGGATCCTGGTTACTTTGTACACATCCGGATTTTAGAATCGAGTTTGAATCCTAGCCCATTATTTCTAAGAAAATATGCCCATAGACCGTTCATTATAGAAATTACGGAAATATTCACTTTCTCTAGACTTCTTCCTAGAGTTCATGATTAATGTTTCAGTAAGATAAGAGTGCTCACTACTCATTTTTCTGTTAATTGCTGTCAAGTATAAATTACTAGTTATCATAATGTTTCTTTACTACTTGATTTAAGCTTTCTTTTCTGATGATCATATTAACAGACCATTCGTTCCCAGCCAGAATGATAAGAATTTTGTTTCTTCTCAGCTTGATGATTGAGCTGTTTTCCAAAACTAATTTCAGTCAAAAAATTGATTGAGAGAGAATTTATTTTGAGCTTGCATCAGAAAACTTATAAGAAAGTTTAGAAAGTAAGTGACATGTCTGGCTGGAAATTTAAAAATAGATTATATTTTATTACATTCCGCTCTATCCAGCCTTATGGATACTGCCGAGCACGGTGTTTATATTTGGAAACTGCCGAGAATACTAACTCATTGATATTCAATACAGGAAGAGATTTTACCCAAATGAACGGATATACAGTACCATATCTACTTTCTATGTATATACCTACATTTTCAATTCCTCTGAATTTGGAAATATAGTAATGTTTAGCTCATAATTTGAAACAGGAATATTTGGATGCTGCGTAATTCTATTAGATGTAATTGATATTTCATTAGGAACGTGCTGAAGAAAATTTTTAAACAACCGCCTCAAGTTTTATCTTTTTCAAATTCATGGCTATATATGTTTCACTTGTGGGATTTATTTGCATATTAACATCTAGCGAGAACTGTGATGAAATTGTTTGTGTTTGTGTAGGTGTAATTGTAAAGTGTTAACTACATTTGTATCTTGCAAATAAATCTGTGTCTACAACGCCTCTGCAGGTTATCGGTATGTTGAAGTTTTCACCTAGTACATGAAATATATCTTATACTGTAGTTTCAGGGTTGTCACAATCTATCTATGTGAGGGTAAGTTTTAGGGTACCTAAAGAGAAGGAAGATATACCTCCTTGCACTTCGATTTTATCCTTTTTATTTGTTTTGCGCAACAAAAGTGGAGTTAGAACTTAATACGTGAACCGTGGTAAGTGTGAATGAAAAACTGCTAAGAATAAAAACTTTCGCCTATCTCCTCTGTAAAAATTAGCAGGCGGGCCTGTGGCCCACAGTTATAACCTAAATTGCAGGCTGAGCTCAAGAGAGGTTGTCATCCCTATTCGCTTGCGCCGAGTTTCGACCTGGCATTGGGGCACTGTAGTGTACCTACTACTGACTGTTTTGTTTGAGTTCTTAGATTTTGGAAAAAATATGCTATTGAGCAAGGTTTCACTCCCATATTCTCACCAGTACCGGTACCAAATCCAAATTTCTTAGGAAATTTACAATAGGGTTCTTGACATTGATGCAGGTAACGTGAAAAGTGTTTGAAGCTGGCGCAATTGCACAAATGGTTTTTGCAGAGACGAGGCTTTAATATATTTTTGTATCTCAGTCCTGTTCCATTGAGACTGGTGTGCAACCCTTCTATTGTCTTAATCTTGTGGGATTAGATCAACGTCTTTATCTTGTGCCGAGTTTTGATCTCGGCCATTTGAAACAGCATCTTTCAGT
>JAGDQP010074938.1:0-10216 GCA_022664845.1 Lepisma saccharinum | reverse complement strand
TTTATCCAAAATGCCCGCCTAAGCCCCACTTTATAACGACTGAAGCTAGAGAAACGAAATTTGGTATGAAGGTGTACCATTACGAGTAGGTTAGAATAAATTCGGCTCGTCTCCCCTACTAGGGTACAGTTTCCAGCTGGAGCCTGATTGCGATAAAGGGGTGCGCCCCAGCGAGGCCATCTTGGAATTCTGGGGGCAGCGCCCCAATGAGGCGAAGCGAGTATATACATTACACAAGTGTAAAAAGCTGCGAAATACGAGCAAAAGCACCAGGGGTGCAAACTGTCCAGTCAACTCCTTCAACCTTAAAAAGTGGTGAAATGGAATATGGATGAGCCTAGTTCCTCGCGCCAACTTCCAATACTCCTGTGTGTCCCACCAAGCTTTATTCGTCAGAAACGTTAGCACTGCCAGGAACATGTTATACAGGCAGAATGTGGAAGTTTCCCCATTCGGACGCAGCGCTCTGGAGTATGAGGGAATATCTGCATCATGTGGCGCAGTGCACTGCAGATTCTGTTTGTGATAAAAAGACGCAGTTCCTCCAAACTCCTCAAGTTCGATGCGCGGCCTGCCGTGGGATTCTTGGCGCAGCGACGCGAGGTAATCGAGGGGAGTATCAACACGTACGGCAGTGCATGCAGCCGAGTTCCACGTGTCACAAAAGTCAGCATGCTATACAGGAACAAGAGTTTATTGCGAAATCAGCGATTTTGAGGTTCTGTAAGAAAAAAAAATGTTAAAAATTGAAATGTGAAATTTCGAAGTATGACGGTATATCATTACTAGTAGATTACAAAATATCTGCAAAGACATCATTTTGAATCCAAAATGGCTGACTTCATAATCCATTTTCCAGAACGTTTGAACTAGAGATACGAAATTTGGCATAAAGGTGTATTAACAAGAGTAGTTTAGGAATAATTTACATTTTTGAAAGAGTTGTTAACTTGGATCAAAAGGGCCGCACAAAAACTTTTTCCACACCATTCGAGCTATAGAAACGAAATTTGATATGAAGGTGTACCATCACAAGTAGGTAACGGCAATGTAAGAAAACTTTTTAAAAATCGCTTTCTTTAATTCAACATAGCCACCCAAATACCATTTTCCAAACCACTGAAGCTAGAGAAACGAAATTTGGTACGAAGGTTTACCATCACGAAAATGTTTCAATAAATGGATCAAACCACCGCTATGAGCGTGCAGCCCCCGAGGCGATATGGGAAAAGGTCTGCACAACATGGGGCGCTGTCCCCAGAAAGTCTGATCACAATAAAGGGGGCGTGGCCCTAAAAATTTGAAGTTGGGGCGCACACGGAATTCTGGGGCAGCACACCCAGCGAGGCGAACCCAGTATATCATCATCATCATCATCATCATATTCAGCCGTTTTCTATCCACTGCTGGATGAAGGCCTCCCCCTTTTCTTTCCACATATCTCGGTCTGCTGATATCATCATCCATGTAGCTCCTGAAAAACGCTTGATTTCATCTACCCATCTTACATTTGGACGGCGTCTCGGTCTATATATACACGTATAAAAAGCTGTGAAATCCGAGCAAAACACTAGATGATGTTCAAGCCTTAGGATTGGTGGTGGTGGATTTTAAGGCCGCCAGCAGGAAGCGAATTTGCTGTATCATCACAAGTACGTTACAATAAATATGGCAAAGCTTCCCTGTTTCAATAAATATCTCATTCCCACGGGTGGTGGGTATGGGAGAAAATCTGCAACGTGGAAGCACAGTGTCCTGGAGAGTGGTTACGATAAAGGGGCGTAAGTACCCAAAAACTCGAAGTTGGGGGCGCAGCCAGCTACGGGGGGCGAGGACCTAAACGAGGTCGAGCGAGCGAGTATATATATTATACACGTACAAAAAGCTGTGAAATCCGAACAAAAACACCAGAGGTGCAAAAAGTGGAGCCAAGTTCTTTAGCCCTAAAAAAGGTGTGAAATGGGAGACGGATTAGCCAAGTTCCTTGGTGACAGCATGTAACAGGAACAAAGGAACTTGGCGCGAGGTGGCAAGGTTCATGATCCTCAAGCTATAAGGGTGGTGGGGATCCTAAAACCCACTACGTCCACAGCCACCAAACCTAAGGCTGTTGCCAGCTCGCGCCAAGTTCCTCTGTTCCTGTTACATGCTGTCACCAAGGAACTTGGCTCATCCGTCTCCCATTTCACACCTTTTTAGGGCTAAAGAACTTGGCTCCACTTTTTGCACCTCTGGTGTTTTTGTTCGGATCATTTTTACGATTGTCAAAAAGGTTTCTAGTTTTTTATCATTGCAGTAAGGTAATTGTCTGCACGATTCCTATGAGTCATGATCTTCCTACTTGGTCAATTATTAATGAAGAAATAAGGAAAGTAAACAAGAAAATTTTAAAACTTGGAAGAATCTTTAGTAATCTTAGGGTGCTGGATATTAGTAATCTGGGAAGGAGATTTCATACCAGCCATGGCCTTCATTTTAACTATTTGGGGAAAATAATGATTTGTGAGAATATTATGTTAGAAATACAGAGTCTAATCTCTGATACACAGTTAAAACATAAGGGAATGATTGCCTTACCATGGAAAAACAATAAAAATCAGGGAAACGAGTAAGATCATCTGCAGTTAATACTCTGCAGATTGATATTTCGAATATAAGTACTATATTGTCTGACCCCTTATTGAATTTGAACCACTGTTCTGTTCATCTTAGAAATCTTAATTGTACATCTGTTGATTAATGTTCATACAATACAATTGTCACCCTACTACATCTAAATGTTCAATCAATCAGAAATAAATTAGAAGAGTTAAATGTTATTCTGCATATTCTGTCTGTGCAGATCCTTTGTTTAAATGAACACTGGCTGAATCAAGATGAAGTGAACATGTATATTCCACATAATTATACCTTAATTGATATATTCAGTAGAAATCTGAGTAATCATGGAGGTATTGCTATCTATCCAAGGGATGATTTTGTCACTCCCTACAATGTATTGGATATCTCCGCTATATGTGAAGAAAATTTATTTGAAATTGTTGGTATTAGATTTCAGGTTTTGAAGCTTATTCTATTCTCTATTTATCGTTCTCCCAATGTTAATGCTGATATCTTTTTTGATAAATCGGAAGATCTCAATAACTTACTGAAGCTATATCATAAATATAAATTTGTCTTGGTAGTGGACATAAACATTGACATAATTAAATCTAACTCTGTTAATGTTCATAAATTTAAAAATATTCTTACTTCCTTGGATTGGTCTTATTTCAACTGCTTACCGAAAAGAAAACTAGCTTGTCTTGATAATGTCATTGCTAATTCCAATTCCAAAAACTTGTGCTGCGGAACAGTCACTCCAGGTATTTCTGACCATTTGGGAGTTTGGACAATTTTTACTTTTCCACGTAAACCCTACCCGAGAACTCATAATGGTAGTGATAATTCCACCAAAATACGTTCTCTACGTATTAAAAATATAATTAATTTGCGGAATTATCTGCTCGCAGTCGACTTTGGTGCTGTGTTAGGTTCTGCAAGAAATATCGATTCTGCTTGGGTAATATTTATCAATATTTTACAAGAAGCTCTAAAGGTATGCTGTGCTTTAAAGGATAAACCGAAGCGTGTTAAAAGGGATATAACACACTTCCCCTGGTTTACTCAGGCACTTCGTTATTATAAAGACAAAGTGCTATTCTGGTATTCTAGAACAAAAAATGAAGATCCAAGGGCCCTACTTATATATAATAAGTTAAAGAAAAAATACAGACAGATGTTGATGAAAGCAAAAATGAGCTAATTATAATAATGAGCTAATCATGAAATCTCACAAAAAAATTAATACTGCATGGACAATCATAAGAGGAGAGTCTTCTAAAATAAAAAATAGACTGTTAACAAAAATTTCCCCTGATGAATTTAATCATGATTTTGTAAATTCTATTCCTACTCTTACAAATAGTAATTCGCATCTCAATTCTTATAATACGTTTGATCCCAAAGTTAAAAAAAAATATACCAATCTCAGCCTTCAGTCTGTGTCTCCTGCAGATATTATACTTCAAGTAAAAAAGTTAAAGTCTGGACTTTCTGAGGACATATATGGATTATCCTCTTTTATTGATGAAACACATAATTGACATAATAATTTTTCCTTTGAGTGACTTGATTAACATCGTAATGTTAGATGGTTTATTTCCTGATATCTTGAAAAATAGTATTATTATTCCGATCCATAAGAAAGGTGACAAGAACGATACTACTAATTTTCGGCCTATTGCTCTGGTTCCAGTAATTGCAAAAATTTTTGAATACTTAATATATAGCCAGTTACATTCTTACATTGAACAGAATGAAATACTAAATGATTGTCAGTTTTATTTTAGATCTGGTCTTGGTACTATTGACGCCATTGAAAGAGTGATTAATGTAATATATAATAATTTTGAATTGAGAAATATAACTTCTGTCTCTTTTCTGGATTTAAGTAAGGCTTTTGACTCATTATCTCATACAATACTTATTAAAAAATTGCATATGTATGGAATCCAGAATAAAGAGTTAGATTTACTTAGATCGTATCTTCTGAATCGGAGACAGGTTGTGAAGATCAATGGTTCTATTTCTTATAAATTAACTACGAATTGAGGTGTACCACACGGCTCGGTCTTCGGACCTATCCTGTTTATTTTATTTATGAATGACTTTCCTAGTGCCATAAGATCCACATCAGTCTTGTATGCAGATGACACAACACTAATACTGCATAATGCTAGTCTTGATCAGTTATGTGAAGACAGAAAGAAAGAATTACATAAAGCTAATTTATGGTTCCGAAATAATGAACTAATCTTGAATGTTACGAAAACCTAAAATATTGTTTTTTCTCTAAATAATGTCATTATAAATTCACAAACTCCCAAATTTGTAAAATATCTGGGATTGTACTTAGACAATACTCTGTCATGGAACAACCACATTGAGTTTGTAATAAAAAAGTTAGCAATGAATTTTTATGTATTGAGAAAGTTAAAATATTGTGTATAATTTCATTATTTGAGAATAGCTTTTCATGCTTATTATCAATCCCATATTAATTACGGAACTCTTTTTTGGAGCGCATCTCCTAGATGGAAGGAGATTTTCCTATGGCAGAAAAAGGCTATTAGATTAATTATGGGACTTAATATGAAGGAATTACGTAGAGGCTGTTTTAAAAAAATTGAAAATTTTCACTGTTCCTTGCTTATATATTTATAATTGTATAATGTTTACAAGATTACACCGGGGTGAATATGTAACCGGATCCCAATTGCACAACTATAATTCGAGAAACATGAACCAACTTAAACTATTAAAAGTTAGATTAATGAAAACTTATAAGAGTATCCGGTACAAGGTATGAAATATTTTAATCTGCTCCCCAATCAAATCAGGAATTTTACTCTCGTCAGATTCAAACATACTTTAAAAAATATTCAATCTGAAGGATATTCCTGCACTGAGACCCAGGAATCCTTAAACAATTTTGACTTTTTACCGTATATGTCAAATGTACATAGTTAAGTTTGTAGGAATGTTTTTTCCACTTCTTAGTAAAGTGTGCATGTATTTGTTATTTTGTACGTTGTTTTTACTTTGTATTATTACTTGACTATATTATCTGCAACTTGCTGAAATTGATGTAAAATAAATTAATAAATAAATAAATTCTCTGAAAATTTATTAGTGCTCTAATATTGATATTTTCTACGGTGCATTTTCATCGCAAATCGACTAATGTTCATTCATTTGTTTCGCAGTCTAGCTGTTCAAGTGAGATCTTGTTAAAATGTCACGACGTTTATCACCTAAGTGAATGGGTAGATTGAGTAATATTCAAATGAAAACGATACTTTTATGATTTAAATGTCTTTTTCGCTCTAGTTCGGACAGTATTTGTTCGATTTGACGTGCATTATAAAAAGATGGTTGCACGTAGATATTGTCATATATAATTCATTACAGTTTGTACACAATATGTGTCATTGTTCACCATTGATCGCAAATCAGCAAACATTAAACTCGTATGATCAATTTAAAAGTTAAGTCACATCATAATCACCTTGGAATGTGTAAAGACTCTGCATCAAGTCAGGACTCTCGATTATGAATCACAATACTTAAATTGAAGATATGACACATTGTTACGTTTCGAAAACACTTTAATATCATGAGTTTGGCGTTATTCTAGTTTCGTTCCTGAGAAATCGTATGGATTCAAAAGATTCTAGACAATTTCATCCAATCGTTACTGAACGACAAACACATTTCTAGAAACAATAGTTTATACTCAGAAGGTGTTATTGTTAAGGCAAATATATTACACATTTGTCACAAAGCTATACACAATCTGCATCTCACTGGTTTTACAACCGATCGTTCTATACGACTCTTGTGAAGGATATGATGTAACAAAAGCGCTGAAACTATCTATTTTCTTATTTTTTTAAAATAAAATAGTGCTCTTTAAACTTTTCCGTTCCATTGTCACTTGTTTCGTTATATTAATTTTGAATTCTTTATTCGACTCCGCAAGCATTCCTAACACTGAGTTTGATCATTGTAAACACTTGACGTCTTTGGTTTGTATTTACGTTTTATAATCTACAGTAGATTATACAGCTATGAATGTTAAACTAGTAATCTCTTGTGCGAATTATGTGCCCAAATATTGAATAAACCATGTCTTAAAAGCTAATCTACTACAAGAGCAAAATTGTTAAAAGAAATAAAATTACAAGAAATAAGATTGAATATGCTATTATGATACTACAATAACATTTGCTTTGCCTTTGTTAATTACGTTTTTGAGAAATTCCACAGTTTTATACAATCTTGTTTTGTTGTAAACATATTCAAAGAATCGTTGCTGGGTGATGCTCGTAACAATGGCCTACTATGAAATGAAATGCATATTGCTGTGTAATGCATTAATATTACCTAATTATACAACGAAGTATTGGGAAACTGTTACATTTGGAGCTACTTACCACATCGCCTCGCGCTGACATTTTCTGAACAAAAAACAATCAACATTAAAAACCACACGCATCGTAATACTTGTAATTCTCTGAAAATCTATTAGTGCTCTAATATTGATATTTTCTATGGTTAATTTTCATCGCAAATCGTCAAATGTTGATTCATTTGTTTCGCAGTCTAGGTGTTCAAGTGAAATCTTGTTAAAATTTTACGACGATTATCACCTAAGTGAATGGGTAGATTAAGTAATATTCAAATGAAAACGATACTTTTATGATTTAAGTGTCTTTTGCGCTTTAGTTCGAACAGTATTTGTTCGATTTGACGTGCATTATAAACAGGTAGTTGCACGTGGATATTGTCATATTTAATTCATTCAAGTTTGTAGACAATATGTGTCATTGTTCACCGTTGATCGCAAATAAGCAAACATTAAACTCGTATGATCAATTTAATAGTTATTTCACATCATAATCACCTTGGAATGTGTAAAGACTCTGTATCAAGTCAGGACTCTCGATTATGAATCACAATACTTAAATTGAAGATATGACACACTTACGTTTCGAAAACACTTGAATATAATGAGTTTGCGTTATTCTATTTTCGTTGCTGAGAAATCGTATAGATTCATAAAATTCTAGACAATTTCATACAATGATTGCTGAACGATGAACACATTGCTGGAAACAATATTTTATACTGAGTCGAGACAATAAGGTTGTTATTGTTAAGGCAATTATATTATACATTTGCCGCAAAGCTATACACAATCTGTATCTCACTTGTTTTAGAACCGATCTTTCTATACGACTCTGGTCAACGACATGATGTAACAAAAGCGTTGAAACTTTCTAAATTTTTCGTAATTTTAAATAAAATAGTGCGCTATAACTTTTCTGTTCCATTGTCACTTGTTTCTCGATATTAACTTTGTAACATTCTTTGTTGGACTCAACAAGGATTCGTAACATTGGATTTGATGTTTGTAATCACTTGACTTTTTTGTTTCGTATTTACGTGTTATAATCTACAATAGATTACACTACTATCAGTGTTAAACTATCAATCTCTTGTTCGAATTTTGTGCCAAAATATTGAATAACCCATATTTAATATTTATTTAAAAAATACATCTCAGAACGCCAAAACGACGCATAAGAGATGGTCAGGGGAATACAATATAGAATTAATCATATAACATTACAAAGGATGGGAAATACGTCAAATAAATCAATACAAAAATCATGTACATATTGATAAAATAAGAACTGATTAGTACATAATTTATAACTAGTGGAATGTACAGAGATTTAATCAGATTAATCTCCAATTATCGATTTATTTAAAGTTATCATGTAATCAGAAATTTCCATAAAAGAATATACCTCGCCATTTATCAATAGCGCTTTTACTTCCTGTTTAAATTTTTTAATGGGTAGATCCTTTAATCTCCTAGCCAACAAATTATAAGACTTTATACCCTGATACATATATGAGTTTTGTGTTTTGGTTAACCTAGTTTTCAAAGGTACCAGAAGATCTTTGTTTCTGGTTCCATAAGAATGGACATCTGCACCAATCTTGAGATCGTCCTTATGAGTCCTAATATATGTAACCGAATGGTATACAAAATGTCCTGGGACCGTAAGAATTGTTAAGCTTCTAAAACATCTCCGACACGATTTCCAAAATGGAAACCCAAGTATTGTTCTGAGGGCTTTTTTTGCCACTTAAAAAACTATATTCCAGTGCACCGAATGACCCCACATCAAAATACCGTAATTGATGTGACTTTGAACGAGAGCATGGTACGCCATACATAACTACCTGAGAGATAGACTCTTACCCAGTGTACGCAGCATATAAATGCTTCTAGTCAACCTACCAATGAGATAGTCAATATGAACTTTCCATGTAAGGGAATAATCTATATAGATGCCCAACAATTTGATAGAATTTTGCCTATTATGCATCGTAGTAATCTTGCTTAAGGAAAATAAAATATTTTATGTTTTATCATGATTAATTTTCAGATCGTTTTCCTCGAACCAGTTTATCATGTTGCCCAACTCCATATCTTTACCTAAAATTAGTGTATCAAGATTTTTATGACCCATGACCATAGTGGTATCGTCGGCATAAAGAACAGGCTCAACCTACATAACATTTGGGAGATCATTTAAAAATATAACGAACAAAAGAGGTCCAATAATGGAATAATGAGGAACTCCTCTATTGACTATCCTAAAATCTGAAAGTTTACCATTTACTTTAACTTGTTGCTTACGATCCAGTAAATAAGTTTTAATGAGGTTTAAATTCATACCAGTTATACCATAACATCTCAATTTTTCGATCACCAAGGGATGTGAGATAGAATCAGAGGCCTTGCTCAGATCTAGTAAAGTGACTGAGGTTATTAGTTTATTTTCAAAGTTTTTAGGATCTCCCTAACTACCCTTTCTACCGCGTCAATAATACTAAATCCAGTGCGGAAACCGTACTGACAAGGAGTCAAAATTTTGTGAAGTTCAAAATAATCTCGTATTAATGACTGGTGATAATGACTTCAAAAACCTTAGAAAAAATGGTAACCAAGGTAATCGGGCAGTAGTTTGCAGGTATCTTCTTATCACCTTTCCTGTAGATTGGGATAACTATAGATTTTTTTAAAATTTCGGGAAATTCGCCAATGATGCTGGATTTATTCATCAATATACATAAATATGGGGCAATTATATCCACGATATGTTTCAAAAGAAATGTTGATAGACCAAAAACATCCTCAGAATAACTATTCTTTAGAGCCTTTGTGGCCAGAATAATACAAACAGGTGATATAACCTTAAGCTCAAAATCATTGTGAGACGACGAATCTTTTATAGTAGGGCAAATATTTATAGGTGTCTGCTTCTTAACAATATCGACGGCTGTACATATAGATGTTCCTGAGAAATCGTATGGATTCATAAAATTCTAGACAATTTCAGACAATGGTTGCTGAATGATGAACACATTGCTAGAAACAATATTTTATACTGAGAAGTGTGTTATTGTTAAGGCAATTATATTACACATTTGCCACAAACCTACACACAATCTGTATCTCACTTGTTTTACAACCGATCACTCTTACAGCCGCACTTTTTGTTATGCCTGGATAATGTAATAATGAATATTTCAA
>JAGDQP010074937.1:0-10216 GCA_022664845.1 Lepisma saccharinum | reverse complement strand
TTACTAAATTCATTTATTCTGATGTATGTTCGCAGGCGAAGAAAATAAGACAGTACCTCTGATTCACATCTATTTCCAACTTTAGCGTTTATTCTTTCCGTGAGTTTTCTAACAATGCCCTTTTCTTTCCGAATAAATTCTGTGGAAGTTAACAAATTCATTGTTTGCTATTGTGATCGCATCCAAAAGTTGTTTCGATGGAAATGTATATCCTCCTTTTGATATGTATCGTGTTCAAGTTCCCTGAAGCGGTTCTAGTGCCAACTTCAGGATATTTTACTTTAAATTTAAAAGCCACGTGTCCAGCAATATATTCAAACTTCTTCCTGGAGATCGTCAATAATAAAGGAACACACTTGGTCTTCATTTCCAGTTTCTTCTTCTGGTAGAACGTGTTTCAATATTTGTACTGTAGTACATAATTCCTCATGCAATGCGGCGTTTTTTATGTACATATCTTGAATTAATGGAGATGTTCTGTGTTCTCCTGCGAGGATCCAATGGTTTTGAAAAGGAATATGCAGAAAAATAAACGAATATCTATAAAATTGTGCATCACTTAACATGTTACATGCTTTAGCAAACTTTTTTATGAAATCTAAATCGAGTAGGGTATGCATGGTCTTAGGTTAGGAGTGGATAAATTCTCTGCTTGGCGTAATATTTCTGCTCTGCTCAATTGAATTTGTCATTTAGGCATCTGGGGCTCAGAATGGGATAGAGTAGGGGCAGGGGTTGAGAAGGTGTGGGCCAGGACCTAATTTGAAGGTACAATCCTGGCATTTGCCTTGTATGACAGGAAAAAAACTGGAAAAACTAAGTCCGCCGTGGGGTTTAAACCCGCGTACCTCCCTTCGCCTCTGCAAAGTCCGCGAACCTACCGCCTGAACCACGGTGGCTGGGTAAATATTAATATCAACTTGTTAAATACTAGGCAAAACAAGGAGGTACAAATCAAGCTATAGGGGTCCTTGTATTTTGAAAATACAAACAACATGATAAAGACCTTACATACCAAAAGGTGCGCTTTCATGAAACATACAGCTTACTCAAGCTATTAATGGGGCGAGTTAAATATTTTGTTGATATCAATTTGAACAAACGTATTGACAATGCTTTGTAATCTAAAAGCCTATAGTTACCCAACAATAAATACTTACTATCCTAAACAACATGAATGCATTGGCTAACATCTTTCTGAATTTAATTAGTGGCAATTTCAGGGTGGAAAGTTGTCATAAAAAGTGCAAATACTTAAAAATGCGCAGAAGGGCGTTTGAGCATATATAAAATTGTCGTTGAATTAATATGAAATAGCATATTAGCAACAGTTCAATCAATTCGTTCCTTGATAAGTCATTAAGGATGCTGACTTTACACAAAACTGATGGATTCGAGAACTTGTATCATGTCTTTGAAAAGAAGCAATTCTTTTTTTTTCCACAGACTATTATTTTAAAACAAGGAATTCCTCGTAAAAACAGTGACAACTTTATTGAAATCAAAATAATTATTTTCCTTTGCATTGCTTCTTTTCGACGCACAATGAATACAATTAAAACATACGAAAATATTTTACTCGCCATTCTTTGGATTAATTTTATCTTTCCTCTTGCAAGCAGATATCCATTCTTTCGGTAGATTATCTTCTTTGGGAAATGAATGGAACTTAACAGTTTCTTCACTACTTTTCCTATTTCTTGAGTTTATTTTACAGCCATACACCGCGCACGACGGCATGTTTGTGGAAGTTTACAAATCGGTTATGTGCAATAAATACAAGTTCTATTTACACTATTCACAGTATATATAATATATTTTACAAACATAAAGGCACACAAACACACAGCAGTATAATACCTAATAATCTGTGTTTTCGAGGACTTTTTAGCGCCAAACAAGAACAAATTGACAAGTTCAAGTGACAAGCATAATGATCTTTCCTTGCAGACCACTGGCTCGTGTGTCGAAGGTGACGTCACGAGAAAAGAGAAAGCTGCGCGTGGACTTACCTTGTCTTCCTTCTACCATGGGATGGGACGTGTATTGTTCCGCCAGATTGACGATAGGTGGAAACAACGTGAACTAAAAGCATCGCCCAACACACCCACGCTTTTATCCAATGAGACTTCTCTCGGTGACTGACGGGGGGAAAACAATGTGTTGCAGCATTGCCACGTTTGTCAGAACGAAGACGTAGTAGATAACTGAAGCGATCATGGCGAAAAAACGCAGTGATTCGTCGAGAAGGAAGAAATATTGTCAATGAAGTTGTAATATTTTGTGGTAAGAAGAAATCAGGACACTGGAAATATCCTATACAAAACGCTATGGAAACAGCAGCTGCTGCCACCGTTAAATCTATTACAACATTTTTCAGAATAAGAAGCGAGACCTAGAATGCAGGTGATGGCTCACATGGGATAAGGAAACGCGAGGGAGACGACAAAAATATCTCTGAACGATATGGACAAATATATTGTGCAAAGTTCACGAGTTTTACGTTGTAAAAGATGAGGTTCATACGTTGAAAAAGTTGCTTGCTATGCTACGTAAAGAAATAGGGTTTAGTGGAGCACGTGAAATTCTTAGACAATTGTTACACAATATCGGGTTTCGTTTCGCGAAGTGTAAAAACAGAAGACATGTATTAACAGAACGGAATGACATTGTGGCGAAATGAGCATATTATTTGAGGAAGAGAAGGCTAGACGAAACTTTTGTACACCAAAATTACAGTGGGCAAATGTTGGCAAGGGGAGGAGGTTTGGATTATAGTGTACGCAGGTTAAAATGGTTTTGTTCCCGGCGCTTTGCTCAATTTAAAGCGAAATGAAAAACAGGGATTTCCACAATGTTGAGAATAAGCTGGCACTGTTGAAATAATCTTTATTGAGAATCGAAAAGTGGTTTCCACTTTACTGCTTGGGGTTTGGCATAAGTCATTTAACAGTACTTCTAAATGTCATCCCAAGGCAAGCAGAACGACAGTGCAACCACAAAACAGGACGTAACGATTGGGACACAGGAAAATATAGTCTTTGTATCTTTCTCCTTGTGAAATCCTAATGTCATATATATGGAAAACGTCAGGTCGAATGTTCTAGGTTTTCCGGTCATGAGAGAGTCACGCGTCGCTGTGTCACCCAGGGCGTAGTTAGTTTCCTCGTATAAATACGGTCGAGCGCCGAGGCTCGCTCTCTTTCCTTGTTGGCTGTACTCCAGGACCGGCGTGCAGATGGCGCCCTCGGATGGTGACAAGAGTACCGAGCCGAAGTTATATTCAGGTTAGTGGCTTCTAGCCCTTAGAAGATGTAGTCATTTCATTTAATATCAATTTTCTCTCTTAGAATGTAGTTTATCATTTCATTTTTGGTCTACCAGACCAAGTCGTCGAGAACTCTTGAACTGAACAAAATTAGTATTATTCTCTTGAAATGAACAAATTAGTATTTCATTTTTGTACTGAATAAATTTATGTTATGAAATTGGAGCTAGAAGAGAAGTAAGCATTTCTCTTACAATTTAGAATCCGTAGAATAATTTCATTATGTAGAAACCAAGAAACTTTTCTTTCCCAATTTTGATTTGCACCCAATTTGATTTAGAGTGAGCGAGGTAGGATACCTTCAAGTGTACAGATCTCAAGATTCTGAACATTAAGTTCTCGGGAAATTCAAGGTTGTAGGAGTTACTTCAAATTCGTTTTAAAGCTGCTTTAAATGTGAACAACCTTTAGTTCGTTTATAATATTATATTATAATACCATTGATAATATTCTGGTTTTATATACCATCTATAAAACGAACTAGAAACGCATTAGGCGGAAAAGACACAAACAAAAACAAAAGAAGTACCTATAAGTTTCGTCATCAAAAAAAGGAACCAGTAGCCAGGACTACTTTCTAATCCTTGCCAGTGGTCAGAGGACCACGGAAAAGATCACTATGTCGTTAGCGCGATCCGCAGCAGCGAAACGTATGATTAAGACTTACGTCGCTGATAGTTGGTTCTATCATTTTGGTCGAGTACCGGTGGAAATGGTTGAGGCCGTGTATCCCCAAAACTTTCTGGGAACTCTGGAAGACCATTTGGTCAGTCTGCTAGACGAGGTAGCAGATCTGCGTACTCTCCAGCAAGATTTGCAGCACATTTTCATGTACTTAGGCCAGTATATGCGACAAGTTTTCCAGACATTCGGTAGTCAATTTACGGCATCATGATATCGAAAACTGAATGCAGAGGGAAATTATATCCTGGTGCTGCGGGTACGGCGGCGTTTATACCAGACCTACTAGGTATGGTAAGTACTACGTCCTATTTTGTTTCACTTCTACTTTTACATTTATTTACACGTACTTAATATAATTACTTTTTCCACAGCTCGTGACCTTTGTCCTTGATTCCCTTAGCTTATTTCAGCGATTGTTTTCATATCATGTCATGAAGAACAAAAAAAATAATGATAGCGGTAGTTTTCTTGGGTCCTCAATAATTATGATTCGTGCACAAAGTAAGTCTGCAAGTTGAGATGAGTTAATGTTACAGACTGTTCTAGTAGATACAACGTATGGGTCATAACCAACATGAATACTGATGAAGTATGTACAGCTCCTTTCATCATCTCATATCCAGGTCGTCAGTCAAGTCCAACGTGTCAACAGCTTTAGCTGATATGACCAGTTTTCGCCTGTGGGTGTACTGTGCTAAGGCGTCTCTTCCTTAGTAAACCGCTCACTTTGGACCGTTTCCTTTCGGTTGTAGGTTCTGTGTAGAGTGTGTTTTTTTTTATCCATCCCACTTCGGCTTAAACTGTCGCTGGGGAAGGTGCAACCTTTAGGACCCCCTTTTTTATGCATTACGCACCTAACCAAGTAAACAATGGACCGCGAACCTAGATAATCACTTATTAGGATGTGTTCGGACTCGTAACTATTCAGCATAAAGTGTACACAATATGATGGAGATAGTTTTTCCTTAGATAATGAAGATCAGTATGTTGATTTTCCTTTGTAGGTTAATTCACTGGGAAGTGAACTGAAAGAGTAGGCCTATTGCTTCTGAACCCCCCTTCCAATTCAGAAGCACGGACCAAACGGGATTTGATTTCTTATCTGTAGCATGTAGTTACGTAGTGAGACAGGGTTTGTTAGTAAGAATCTCAGGTGCAAATTAATTCTTCCGTACACCTATTGTATGTGCTCTGTATAAATGAGTAATGACTAAAATGGTGAATATAAACAATGTGTGCGACTTTTTAGGTAAATTGATAAATTAAACGGAAAGTAATATGACAAAAGCACCTTAGTTCACAGAAAATCTAAGCGTAGGTTGTGGTTAAAACTTAAGTCATACAAAGGTCCATATTCGTGTAGGTTATAGTTGAAACCTAAGTTATAAACAAGTCCAGATCCAGGTTCGGTAAACCCCGTGTTTAATGATAACTCACGAGTTTTATTGCCTAACAATGGCAACCTATTGATCGTTAGGAAGATGCTCAGACTGCATAAGAATAATAGTCTTGCGGTGATAAAGTGACACTTCTCTTCTCCACGAATGCACAGACGACGCATTCTTAGAAGATGATCACTCTCTGGTCCGGATATATCAAGTCACTCATTTATTACTTCCACGAACTATTACTTTGACTGACTACTTATATAGATAGCCCAACGCTTAAGTGCCCAACTGACTTGAGGAAATAATTATAAGTCTCGAACCAGTTCAGATTTCCAAATCTGAGTCGGCTCTGCGCCAGCGTGCTCGCTACATCCTAGCAGACGATGTCAATTAAGAGTTAAAGATGGAAGTCATCCTTCTTATAGACTCCTCTAAAATAAGGAATAGGTCTATAGATTGGTACCCTATAGTAGAGTAAATATTTAAGGTAAGAGCACATGTGTAACCTGTAGTAGTAGTAGTGCTAGTAGTAGCAAGTAACTTATAATGCCAAATGTGTTTAAATTATTGTAAAATGGCGTTTCAAATTATTGTTTTGGTAATTATGTGTTACTAATATCTGTTGTCCAAGTCGTTTCAGGTCCAAGTGTCATCTCAATGATTAATACCTGTATAATTGTACCTTTTTCATCATCACCACAGTATGTACACAATGTCCAGCTCACATCACAGAAATCTTGAATTTGACCTAGTAGCCTAGAGGCCATAATAAATCCAAACTTCAAGCTCTAAGACCATTAATCAATGCAATGCACTAACTCGCTTGTCGTTTGGCGTACTACAATTTTGGGAATTAAATTATTTAAGAAATAGTTATTGTAGGGTAGGATTCCTACAAATAACCTAGACTGTAGGCCCAATCCTCAATATTTGTCTTGGCACAAATATTACAGCAAGATGATAAATGCAAATTTATTGCGATGATTATGATTAAAATTAACGTGTTGAAATTAAATTAAGACTTTGATTAATCAAATTAATTCATAGGAATTCCTTCATTTTCTTATTCTCAAAGTAATAACGGTGTCTTGAATAAATGCGATAGTCACAGACATCCATCTCGTTGGCGAATAAGGCTACACACACTTTCTCCCTTGCGCAAGTCGATGGAAGATTAGCACTCGCTTATCTCAGCAGTTCATTCAGCTCTCAAGCTCTAGTAACCTTGAGCGATAGTTGTATTTTTAACTTCCGTGATAGTAAAAAAAAGGGAAGAACGTAAACATAACAATAGAAATATCAGTCTACATAACAATTCGGTAATTACGTAATAGAATTGACGTAAATTTTAACCCGAACTCCGGCTTTCTCTGAGTCATCCTAGGTTTAGTACTTTATTTGCTTTTGATGTGAAAGCTCTCATCAATAGGAGCATTTCGGATTGAGCATTCCCGCCACAATGTTTTTTGTTTTCTTTTGCTCACGTTCAATATCTTTCATAAAGTAAGTAAAACTCGAGAAATTAATACGGTTGAAAATTCTTTTCGTTTCAAACTTATACCATCTTTCAACGGAAATGATGGGTTCTATACATCTGACCCTTCTACAGCTCCAGCTAGTGTTAAATTTGCCACAAAGAAGAAATTTGAAAAAAATTGTGCTTGTGTGGATCGCCATGGGTCCGAAAGGTTTGAGCCAAACGTTGTTGCGCCTATCTGGATTTGCTATCAATGCCCAGTCCTACCCGGAGGAGTGCATTAGGAAGAAACTAACACCCTACATACGTGCAAACTATGAACAGGGGTCATATGTGTTCTGGCCCGATCTAGCATCTGCGCATTACGCCAAAGTTGTGTGTGAACATCTCAAGCAGGAAAATATTGAATTTGTCCAGAAACAAGATAACCCTGCTAATGTGCTTCTGGGCAGTTTTGAAGGCTGCTGTTTATGCTAAGAGCTGGCACGCAATAAACCCGGATCAGCTCATTCGACGGATTCGGTACTGTCTGCAGAACATCGATCCAACTGTTGTACAACACCTTGCCAGCTCCACGAGACGTCATATCGACAAAGTGCTCCGTGAGGGAGTGATTGAAATCCGTTAGTGCTACCACACTGTTCTCTGTGCTCTGATTTCCCATCTGTGTCACCTTGGCACTTTTTTCTGTATGGCTTTAGAAATATAACTGTCAATTTAACTTGTGCGGATTTTTATTGAACACCCCTTACTGGATACATTTGTATTTCGATTTTGGAACTAGAAGAGAAGTAAACATTCCTCTTACAATTTAGAATCCGTAGAATGATAATTTCAGTCTGTAGAAACCAAGAAACTTTGCTTTCCCATTTTTGATTTGCACACAAACATACCTTGTAATTCTGTTTCAAATAGACAGAAAACGAAACAGTGTAATTTATCAATGCAAACATGTAATGTAATTTCAAATTACAAATCAAGTAATTTAAAACCAATTCGAAAGAAAGTATTTTACCTGTTTAAAATGGTGTATTAGGAAATGTGTCAATTCTTGCATTGCGGTTGTGGCAGTAATGTAGGTAAACCTGTCACATCTCCATCCAAATGATGGATTTTTTATTTTTTTATTTTTCAACTAATTTTGTATGTATGAAATATTAATGATTGTTTTCTTTCTATAGGAATGCATGATAAGTTTTCTAAATTTATGTAAGTTCTATATTTGTGTTTATAGAATAATCTGAAATCTTAGGATAAAAATGAATTTTGAGAAAAAAGAAATTAAACAAGTTTTCTCAAATGTAAGGATCGGAAGAAGTCGGTTTTGCCGCGAAAGCATCTTAGGGAACCGAACATTAACGAGACCATTCTGTATCTTTTCCACAAATAGAAAAGAATTAAGAAAGGGCTTTGTCGGAAGACCCTGAACCGATTGGTGGTTGCTCTTGGAAGCTACAGGGGACTGTCTGAATAGGCGGGTGCTTCCGAAAATGGAGAAAACGTAAAAAGGTATGTCTCTGAAGAGTCAGTAGGAGTCTCATTCTGTTTTTCGTCGGACGTTTTTTTTAATCTCTGGTGGCGGAGTAGAAGAAGACAGCGAGATGTAGTCGTACGTAGAAGGAGCGGCTTCGAGCCTGCTCAACAAGTATGTCAACGGAGAGGGAATGATTCCTGTTCAGCGCAAAATACTACAGTTATGTAAGTAGCTATGAAAAAGTCTGATAGGTCGGGTATCGCGAATATTCCAGTTTTCTGTTACCAGAATAGTGGCAATAATAATAATAATAATAATCTTATTTTAAATAATTTTTATACTGATCAATCCGCAACCCGCTAAACCTTCCGTAGAAAAAGATGAAAATTATATATCTTCTCCGTAAACAGCGAAAATTTCTGATTAATATGAAATTATATCTCCTCGAAATATCTCATCTGTAATTTTACTGCAATTTAAAGTCGAGTCCGAGAACAAGTTTTTATTGCTAAATAGAGCACGAGAAGAGAAAGATAAAATTCATCACGGAAATAATATAAGTCTTACTGCGCAGCTTAAAATTTCTAGCAGGGATGTTATTATTGAAGTATGGTTCTTGTCGTAAACTAAAGTAGTGCAAATGGGCAATAATGGTGTCATCTTTGAAATGAAATAAAATAAAATATTTATGCTATTTTTAAGAATTCAGGTTCAACGAAAGCTTTGATTGTTCTAAAGAAACTATTCTTTTTGACGAAACGCGTCAAAAGAAATCTCGGAGCGCTTGTAAAAAATGGCTTAGTCTATTTTAGGGTTCGATGCTAGGATAAATGAATTGCATCTTCTTGGAAATTTCTAAGCACAAAGTAAAAGAGGCGTAGAAACCAGATAGGTTCGGTGCAGCAATTCGTCTGTTTATTTTTTGTCAGCCTCTGAGAGCTGTTTGTTCCTAAGGGTGGAATTTTAAAAAGGGTTTTAAGCTTTATTCCCCCCTTTTTTTTAATAAATAAAAGACATTTATAATACGCGCCATGCTTCTGAATGAATTCTGTGTGTTTTTAAAAAGTGCTAATTTGTTAGAGAATTGTCCGTATAAAGAGTATCCTATTTATTGTCGTCCCTATATTATTGTCAATATTGCTAATTGCATGCTGCCGTAAATAGATGGCTCCGAGAGAGTTTCAATTTGTAATTTATAGAATAAAAGTTGCTTATAGTTAACCTGCATGCTTGGCATGAATGGATGGCCAAAATTGTTGACAGGAAATCCTGAATAGTGGACATATGGGTGTAGGGCCCTGAATTATGAAATATATGGGTACTTTCTAGTAAATTTGTATAAAAAGTACTTAATAAGGAAATTAATAAATCGTCGCAGTCCCGCGCTTTGTCGAAAAAATAGTTCCAATTTGTTAATTGACGAAAATCTCTCCCTATAAAGTAAGTCAAATGAGAAAAGTAACTTATCGCCCTGAAAGCAGTCCACCTAAATAAGGATTCCATCTAAAGACTTAAATAATAATTTATCTACGGATAATTGTCAAAGAAAAGCTCATTAGTTCGACAAATTTCTTGAAATATTCGTTCTCGTAAATTTGGGACTACGATTAAAATTATATCTTCGTCCGCAGTATGAAGTATCTTCCGATCCGATAACAAAAACCGGCTACAAAACTTTGTATATAAAGCGTAACTTTTTTCTATATATATATCCATCTTACAGTACTGTATTATATCTTAAAATGTAGATGAAGTGTATAAAATTCAGTAAGAAAAGAATATCTAATCAACCTATTAAATGAATTAGTCTTAGATTATAATTGTCATTTAAATTATCATTTCTCTCATACAGTATCTTATCCTAT
>JAGDQP010074936.1:0-10216 GCA_022664845.1 Lepisma saccharinum | reverse complement strand
TCGGAGAGATCCCGCAACATTTTCACACAGCTAGCCGAGTTTCTGTATTTATTCTTCTTTTTTTCCGAGGCCACCAACAATCTCGAGTGGAATATTATAATAGCCTGGGTCATTCTCTACGCGTCGAATTACTGGTATCTTAAAATATTTTATAACCACGCTAACCACTACAATGTCTTTAACAGTCTAGCATTACTTTCTTGGTCACATCTTATTTTCCCTTTTCTCTTCCTCCTCCTTCTACTCTCTCCCTTTACTTTGTCTCCCCTTCTGTTTACTTTTGTTCCTAGTTCCAACGAAAATGTTTCTGGACATTTGACAGAAAACGAACAAGAGCAGGATGCATGGCTAGCGTTGTATATACGTTCGTAGCAATTAACTGATTGATACTTCACGTCACGTGCTAGTTGGTAATGAATGCGTGGGTTGTTATAGACGTAGACGTCTAATAGAAGGATAGAGATAAAGGAAGACACAAGAAAGAAAACAATGCATTTATCTTCTCTATAAGCTTTATTTGTCTTCAAATGAACGCACACTTTCTTTTTCCCTTGTTCCTCTCCCTTCTTTAAGCATTTTGATTCTAGGTGTACCATTCCTAAAATCCATTAGGTAGATCGAGATAAAATATACGTGATTCAAGTTAGATTCACATATTTTTGTATTGTCTTTGGAGGAGAATTTCGGTCCATGGTTTGCATGTTTGAAAAACAAATCAATAATCATTATCAAATACATGCAATCCTTTTTCTTGACTAACTTATCATGTGTCGATCACCAATTAACTGAAAGTGTTTAGGAGTTTCCGTTTTGAGCAACAATCACGAAATATTTCATAGAGACAGCATGCAATTTTCTAGTTTCCACACAGAGTGGATCCAGGGAGGATGCCACATATTTTGGTATGGGAGTCTTTGTGGAGTGATTAAAAGGGAAAGAACTGAAAATCTATGCATAAATGTACAGGGTGGAGAAATAGCTGTCCAAACTTTATGAATGAAATATTCTCATCCTAAAATCCAACCGAAAGAGGTCTTTAAAATTTGCTGAAATCCGCTTAGTTTTAGGGCTGCAGGCTTACGAAAGCATGGGAAAATGAATTTTGAGCTTAACATTTCCAAGCCTGTTAACAGTACAACCGATGTGGAAGGCTAGCGTCAAAGACTTATAACCTGCTCTATGCAAAAATGTATATTTCGAATATGTGCTTTGATTGCTCAAAGGAGTCCCCAACGAAATTGAGGAATTCTAAACATTATTTGAAGTAACATTATTTCACTGCGTATACTAATAAGATGACTTCACTGTGCATACTAATCCAGACCCACCACATTATTGACCCATAAAAATATATGTGCAGAATGCTATGAAAGGAATGTGTTTGAGAGTCATACTAGACTGTTTTTTCTTGGGTGAAAATTCCACTTTTGGGACGTTTTGTTGGTAGACGACACTGTCCAAAATGATGGATACGTAACTTTGAATATTTAAAAATCACTGAGTACATTTATCGTCGTTTGGAAATATGGTTTCTCAAGGCTCATAAATTCAAATACAATGTTGGTTTCATAGTCTAAATAGTAACTTTATTTATATCCTCCAGTTTGAAAACGGCGCAAACAATATCTGGAAAATAAAAATAAAAATACCTCTAACACTCATCGTAGTGTCTAATTATATGATTTTAAAGCTGATAAATACAAATGTGTTGTTTTCTTTCGCCTAATGGTTGTTTTCTTATTCGCTATGTGAAATTGGCGGATACGGAAAGTAGAATAGTAAACTTCTACCGAGAAAGCTCATCGTAGTGTCTAGATATACGTTTCGGAGCTAATAAGTGAAACGTTTGTGTTTTATTTGCTCGAATAGTTGTTTCTACTATATCCGTTATTTTAAAAACGAATATGAAATCTAAATATTCCATATTTCTTTATTATGATCAAATTTCTCTAGTATTTTGAGACTGAACAATACTATAATCTTCGTTTCAACCATATAAATATTTTCTTTGTTATAATACCCACCTTTTAAAATGGAGCCCACTTATTACGTATTAATTAAAATTCTAATTTTGCTCTTGTGGTATTATTATTTCATGTTAAATGAACTAAAATTTTTACTATATTTACAAAAAAATGATTACCTTTTTCTGCATGCTCGTATGTACAACATCTATTATTGAAAGTCATTTCGCATTACACTTACATCGTTTGAAATACGTTAAAATGTTTCCTGTATTAGTAAAAGGTATTGGATATGGAGGCCAGGGAATTCAACAATCACTTTAACTCATTAAATATGTCACAAAAATACCACGTCTTAAAGAATTTTTTTGCACACGTACTAATATCACCTGGCTTACACTCGCATTTACAACTATACTCGAAAACTTTACTAAAGGAAAAGTCATTTAAAGATCAAAGGTCAACTAATTGCTAACGCATCTACAGCAAAAACGAACTTGTTGTTTCTTCACTATTCAAAGTCTAGGTACATCTTTAAGAGTTCCAGATTTTAAATTGAGTCATTAATAGGCAACGATAGATCAACATTAAACTTATATATCGAAATCAAGATCATCAAACATTTAGCAGTTACGGTAATTATCATCCAAGTCCAGCGATTTATTAAACGAGTTCAGTCTCGGAACGTGCTAAAAACTTTGAAGAACTTCTTTCACCACCATATTTTGTGAAATTCTTACTTCAATCAGAATGAACTTGAATAAAATCAAATGGATACTAAAGATACCCTAACGGATGTCACAAACTAGAAAGAATCAGTAGCAGAACTTACTGATCATCATCAACCTTAATAATGTTCACTTAATCTGGACTTTGCCTAGAAACGCAAAGTTTCAAATGCCTATGTAGATAGCAAGACTCCCGTACCAACAGACGCATTGAATAGATAGCAATGGCTTATTATGTCAACACTATATAACATGAGTGAGGAATTTACTAAGTTCTTTTCATATTCTCGGAGCAACGTTTGAAACGTAAAACACATTTTTCATCTCGCAGAACTCATTTTATAGCTGCGTAACAGAGCCTCCTTAACTCGATCCGCCCCTCTAACAATTGCAATGATCCTCGTACTAGCGTACTAGCACACTGTCCAATTTATACTCTTTCGCATAGCACCCGATAAAAACTAACAACACTATTTCCTTCTTTCGGGAAGCTTGCAAAATACATACTTCTCTTTCTCCTGCTTCCCAACTGGTATCGCTCCAGAACTAGTTGAAGAGAAACTAGAAACGAAGGAGAGAAAACTGTTCCGAGGTCAAGCTTCAGGGTACGATGAACATTCTTTCAAGTGAATCTTCCGTACATGACACTAGAGTTCGGGAATCAAAACAAGCTAAAATAAAAGTGCATAGCAGGAAACTTTAGAGTGACAACTCTTAGCACCGAATTCGAAACCATTCTGAAGATATGAGATTGCAACCGTATCCACAGAATACACATAACGAGTCAGTCCTGACATGGCACAGAACTAGGAAAGTATTTGACGTAAGTCTTTCTAACGAAAATTGAGAAGTGTATATGCTGAATTGGTTATGATATTGCGGTCCCGTGTCGTACAGGAAATATCTCTAATAGGGTCAAGTTTAAGAAATTTAATGAAAAGTCGATTGTTTTTACGTAATTGCCGATGGCTAAAGGTTCTGACGTAATATTTCTTACATTACCATGGGCATATCATAACTGCCAAATAGAATAATTCAATGATTTAAAGTTGACTCTCAGCAGAGATATTTCCTGGACGATACTATTTACCCCACGATTATAAATTTTGTCTTTTTATATACTTCTCCTACCTCACATTTTGTTTGAAACGTCTACGCCAAATACTTTCCGAGCTCTGAACCTTACAATGATTTAATCATCATGTATATAATATATGTGTGTCAGGTATCGTTGTGACCTCATATCTCTAGAACAACTTCAAATTTGGGACTAAGGTTTGGCACTCTGAGAGTTTCTGAGCTGTGCTATCATTTGAGATTAATTCGATTTCCGAAACGTTCTGTCACGTACAAAATATTCAATTGTCAGTAATATTCTACTATTCAATTTTTCATATCCATCATCTTTAAATAGCTAATATAAAAAAGAATTATTTCGATCAAGGAAGCAACATTATATTTGTATTTATCAGAATAGAAAACAAATAATTAGAGACACCAATGAGTATTCTAAGTATATTCTTGTTTTTCCAAATTTTGTTTCTGCCATTTTCAAAATGGTGGATATAAATAAAGCAGTTATTCAGATTATGAAAATAATACTGTGTGTTTAATTCCCAGCCTTGAAAATATATATTTCGTCACCACGAGGAATATTCTAAGTTATTTTTTAATATACCAATTTTCGTACCAGCCATTTAGAAAATGTCGCCTAGCGGGAAAACGTCCCAAAAGTGGAATGTCTACCCAAGAGAATATAGTATAGTATGACCCTAAATTATAATCCACTAATAACATTATCTACCAATAAGATTTTTTACGAGTCTATAAGGTAAGGTTAGCCCAGTCGAGTAATATGTAATAAGTGTATTTGCTTTTTACGTAATAAGTGTATCTTCCCCAGACACACGGAGAACGAATTTGATATTTTGATTAGGAAATATTCGAAGGTTTTTTAGCTTGTTGCGTCTTGAAATGATCATACTGAATGTAATAATTCATTCGTAAAAGAGAAGTCATTTAGTTCATTTACAGAGACATACTATAGTATAAATTGTACATTTACTTATTACGAATTTGATCCGTTCGGAATTCCGGAATGGGATTTATCATTCCAGAATGTCGGAACTTCGAAACGCCAGACATTCGAGATAGGGGGAAATTAGGGATTCTAGAAGTCATGAGGTCGGAATTCCGGAGTGTCTTCTCAGCTGTCAGCACCAAATGATGGAAAGCATACGATTCATCTAGACTAAGCGCCATAGTGTTATAAATTTTACGCCAGTCAGATCGACAAGATATCGATCTTTGTCTTGCCTTTTGGTAAGGCTGACTTCCGGAACGTCAGAACTCCTGAGACTTGCAAGGTAGGAATTCAAGAGCGTTGATATTCCAAACAGTCATAATTCCAGAATTCGAGCAATTCTGAATTCCAGAACTGACTTTAGACTTCCGAAAATACTGTAAAATGTCATCCAGTGTAAATTTATTTCTTCTAATGTTATTTTTAAACATCCGGCATTATAGAGAATTCCCACCGGTACCCGGCAGAAACAGTATTGTGAACTTCAAAATATAAAATGTTATGTATATTCTTGTAATGGAACGAAATTCAAAGATTGTTTATCACAATTTGAAACTTTAAGGCTAATTACAATAATCTCAATTTTGATGGCGCAAGTGCCACCATCCTTTTAGTCTTTATCGGTGAAAAATTAGCATTGGTATGCGACTGTTAAGGGATTTAGATCGATTATAGGCAAACCAAGTTTTTACAAAGTCATCAACATCAATAGTATAAGTCTGATAACTTTCAGTTTTCCGAAAACATAAAAGTAAAGAGCACGTGCTACGTACTTCGACCATAAAGACATACAAAAACACATGCATATCTCCGGATGGAAAACTCACAACCAGATATATCACATATTAGTAAAGAGACGAAGGCATGTTAACATAATGGATTAGGGGTCACAGAGAAGCGGGAGATGACACTGAACCATTAATTAGTAATGAAAAAGTGAGGAAAACTTTACATATCGCAAACAGAGAAAGCGAAGAATGAAAACAACTAGGTTCTAATTAAAATTATTAAATAAAAGAAGACTACAAACCCGAGATATAAAATTGGTTCGAATTAAAAGTCTTAAAAAAATTCCTACACGATTAATTATGAACTATGATATAAATAATGAAATACATATCAATAAGATGTTATACTCAATTCATTGCACATAAAAATAAAGTAGAAACGAGGGTAAAATGGCAGGAAAACAAACTTAGCATTATGGAATAATGATGAAAGCGTCAAGAGGAACTGAAGTCAGCGTTGACTAAACAATAAAAGCGAAGCAAATACAAATCGCTACAAGAAACGTAATGCCACATGCTGATTTAGAAACAAAAACAAAAATATTTTTCGCACAATATTAAGGAGAACGAGTAAAACAGAAAGGCTATTATCATTAGTGATCTATATGAGGGTGTAAGGTTAATACCCATGGCTAGAAGTGATAATAAATGATCGCGGAGATCACGTGGATCCTACTAAAATGTAGTTCCCAGTCCACGTTAACAAATTTGAAGTTTCCATTGCTAGAAACTTACAGTATAACTTTTTTTGCATTCTCTATTTGTGGCAAAGTTATTTCGACAAACTAATTAATGTATAAAGCGGAGAAAAAAACAGAATAAAGTTGAATCTGTACTGAAGAACACTGGACTTCCGAAGCAAGCAAGTTCGGAGGGATAATGGAAACATTTCAAGTAACAAGAAGTTGACAAAAACCCAGTCAAATTAATTATAGCTGGAGGAACGATAATATTAAGAAATATTGGACCAGATGTTTGGCATTGGAAAAATATTATACAAGAAATAGTAATACAATATAACAGTTCACCAATAGTTCACTGATCAAGTAAAGCATATACTTCTATCAACAGGAACATATACTATACGCTTATACTGTTCAGAATTCCAAGAAATACGTGGCAAGTTTGAGTCTCTATCAACCACCACATAAGCAGATTTGGTATTGATAATAAGATGCCAGTTAGGTTCGAGAATAGCAGTGCCTTAAAAGAAGATAATGCGTAGATAACACTTATCTTTTACTTCACGTTATGCGACTTTAAACTAAAAATGGACACAAAGGGACTAATATTGAATTGCTTGAACCAGCTGTCCATCTATGTGTATGATGTAGCTTACGAAGATATACCACTATCGTAGTAGAAGCGTGTAATGTTATAGGTCTATAGGTTAACGCAGACGAAGCAAACTACAAGTAGAAACACAAACCATACTTGTTTGAAAGAAAAAAAATAACAATTAAGAGTGAATTAATGGAGAAAGTAGTACCTCGATACAACTAGGACACAGTAATTTTAATACTCCAGCCTGGATTTACTAAGCGTATTCAATCCTGTAGGACCCCAACCTTTTCAAGCATTTCTGTTTTGGTGGACATATTGGAACTGAATGTCAGTATTGTATTCTCATTCGCTTCGGATGCCGATACCAGTTTGCCAATCGCCACAATTTCTTTATAGTATTTATTTTACAATAGGCTGTTCGGTACATTGTCTGGTCTGCCTTAAGTTTAAACTACGAACACACTATTTTGTGATTTTCGTTTAAAGCAGTAATTTATGGATTAAACTTACGGTGATTACGGTCATATCCACTACTAACGTTTAAAACTTCTAATAAAATTAAATCCAAAGCAGACTAAGTTTTGAATCTGAGGGATATTACGATCTCACAGACCACCATACAGTACACTCGCCACAGAAATATCTTTCCTCAACACTGTTGTTATTCAACGCAAAGCTAGGTTACATACTTCACTACAGGTCACAGGTTAACAAACATTTATACTCTTAGGTAAATTATTTTAAAATAAATCTTTGTTTAAAATTTGAATGTATTTATTTGAATTGTTAATAATATCCTAAACCATTTAGTGAGCTTCCTTCTAAGAATCTAAAGTTTTTGTTAAAGTTGACTCGCAACCACTAGTTAATGACTCAAGTAATTCTACTCGTATATTTCAGCTCATTAAGCACTCTACTACATGATAATAAAACAATTAAAATGAGAGTGGAAATTTCACATGAGGAACCTATTTTTTCAACTGTACTTGGGCAGTTATCCTTCAGACTAATATTATCCAAATAATTTTCTTCTTTGCATGGCTGGCTTTACTCTCTACATACAAAACTGTAATCAATATAAAAACTAACTTGAATGTTAATGTTCTCTACATCAAATACCAAAGTATTTACCATCAGAATATATTAGTTTTGTTTGTTTATCAATTCATGATTCATGAATCATAAAATACTTGGAAAATGAAACCAATATCAGTCCATAAAAAAATATGAAAACTAAAATGTTTGAAATATAGAAACTGACAATTAAAACACAAGGCTTATCATTGTACCACTCTACACGGTTTTCCTGAAAATATTGGAAAATACATTAATTCATTGGCCTAGGACGGACACAGAAGATAAGGACACGAAAGTTATAAAAAACGAAGAATATAGATAGTATTCCTTCTTTTCATACGCCTCATCGACTTGTCATCTTATCAAACAACTGAAAGGAGATGCTTTCGGATTCATATCAACCTCATACTCTTCTTATGCTTTGTGAAGGAAAGAAACGTTAAGAAGCAGAAGGAAGCAAGGGTCTATTCGTGAACGATGTCTCCTGTCTCATAACTTCTGGACTTCATATCTGGTCTGCGTTTGGCAATATTACTATCCACTCGAATAGCCATAAACATATATTTTTTTCCGTCTGTTACTTGTCCTGTCTTTTAGAGATAAGATTTTCCGCAAATATTTTGCTTCTGAAAAGTTGCTATCCATGTACATAAATACAAATAACCATTTCTATACTTAATGAGAAATAAATATTATTTATTGGACAATTAGAGTAACTTAATATAGCTATATGTTGTGCTGATCTTTCCTCCAAATCACCTCATTTGCTAATATTATAAGCATCCTGGTTAGAACAAGTGACCCCCCCCCCCCCAATAAGAAATTATATCCAAGAGTTAGTGCATTTGTCTTGAAGTGAATCAAACTGATGTGATGTGATGTACACTCTAGAAATGTGTGTGTTGCTGTATTCAATATTAATTTCAAGTCACGTCGTTAGAAATTCGTTCCAAACGTTCGGCGATGTTTCTCGGATCTCAATGTCTGTGTCATTATATTGTTGCAAATATTCCACAGGCGTTCAACAAAATTCAAATCTAGGGAGTTAGCTAGTCTGTAAAGATGTTAGAGGAGAATAATTTTAATTAACTACTATTAGTGCTGCTACTAGTACTAATACAAATATACTTCAACTGTTAATACTACCAATGAAAACAGCTATACCTATTTCTTTTAGTTGCTTTTTTTAATTAATTATTTTATTAAAAATAATGATGCATTTTGATTAACAGTTTTTTTTAATTTTAATTATGTACTCAAATATAACCACTTCAATATATCTAAATAATTAAAAAAAAAATCTGTTTTTATTGCGATAACATAAACGGGCTGTAAATATGTAGCGTGTTCCGTCAACAGACAGTGAGTTCCTCTAACGAGGCAACGTGTTCTTAGTAAACCACTGTTTTACTTACCTTTAGTATTGAGAACTTGCTTAACAATAATCGGAGGAAATTAGGCACACAAATATATAAAGGTATAATATTTAGTTGTACAATTGACACTGTGTCTCTTGTAAAAGAACACAACAATACAATAACCCCCGGGCATTCACTTCAGAATTTCCTGCTACTAACTGAAACCGTGAATAATGGCGGAAATCATATTCATGAAACTTTTTAAAAGGCACGAATTTGTATGAAAACTTAAATATATCTTGTAACTAGTCCGGAAATTCTTCATTTTCGAACAAATATTTCGCGAGATACGAAATTGTGTATATTTGTATTACAAAATAATGTTTAGACTTCATTACGATACAAATTTATTCATTTAGTATATTCTATAGTCATAGTGATGCAAACAGTCTCGGTACATTAATTCCTAACTTATCGCAGTGGGAAGTTTCATCAAATCCATAATCTATATTACCGTCTTTATTTCTGCAAAGTGGATGCAATTGATTACAAGTATACATGAGACCAAGTCTCCTTTTCTGATATCTGTTCCTGGGTTCCCACCTATAAATACAGTGCTGAAATAATATAAGGAAATCTTCATTTCATAGAGAGGAGCAGACAATAATTGTAGTTTTCGCTTCATTTATTCAGGTCAACGATTAGCAGTTTTAAAATATGCTGGAGACATAAATGCTGGAAACTCCAAAGCCACAATGTTTTAACAACATGTATATGTATTAAAGTATGGCAACATAGAATGTTTCATAAAGTTACTTACAGACAGTAAATCGCGTAGTTTATAAGTACTAAAGTTTCTACTTTATTCAAAACGGAAGAAGATGAAAGTGTCCATCTAATTGAACTGTGTGTAAATACTGAAAACGTTATACAA
>JAGDQP010074935.1:0-10216 GCA_022664845.1 Lepisma saccharinum | reverse complement strand
GACATTGACACAACCAATATGACTCCATTCGTCACACGTCCTGCACTGGATGATTGGTTGGTCCTCTTCGGGATCAATGCAACAGTATGTCTTCTCCGCCTCGACACATTCCTCTACTTCTGGAGTGTTCTTCTCTGCCGACATCCTCGTTTTCTTCCCTTTTCCTCTCGGCATGATATATCTCAACAACTCACTATGAGGTCAGCACTGCTCACTCTAATTTCCTGGTGACCTTCACTGAAAACGCAATAACTGGGGTAAATCACAGTTAATAACTCATTACGCACTAACAAAGGCACGGTAATTACATCCTTCCCGGCACCATTTATATAACAGTATGTGGGTCCATCTACTGTCCCGGGCATCATTTATATAACAGTCCTGCCATTTACTGTTTCGGGCACAGAACACGAACTATGGACAATTCATATTACTTAAAATTACAAGGTCCTGGCTCAGTCTATACCGTCCTGTAGAATGAGTTACAGCCGTGTGGGTCACTGAAATATATCTCACAACTTTCTACAAGCTGGTAGCTTACATTGCTCCAGAATCGTTTAGTAAGTAATGAGTCTTTTTTCCTTCTTAATAAAACGATAAAGAATGTTCTTTAACATTAGATGATAGACAGTCACATTCATAAACACACATTGACAGAGTTGATTGCGGGCGACATCTGTTATGCACGACCGCGGCGATATACTCTTCCTCCAAGCACACTATTATTGTTTTCAGTTTTGTCCACATGTGAGCGGTGGATCACTCGGTTACAATAATAGACATAAAAAAAAGCGAATACGTGTGTTCTCCTTTCTGCAGAAAAAATGTTGGAAAGGGGCAGAGACCCCTCCAAGCATGCCTCGTAAAAGTATGCAAAACCTCCGTTCTTATATCTCTGTTCTGAACTATCATGTTTGACATGAAACGACAAGTGCCATTAGGTGATCCCAAGTTGACAATGCAACGTATAATCTAACAAACACTTAGCAATATCTAGAGAAGAGATATGATGATGAATATCGAATACGGAAAAATGGCTTCAAAAGTCCTAGAGTTCATAGACCTATCCTAATTGAACAGTGTCTCTTGTTTCTGCTATGAATGGGAAGGACATTGACATTATTTCAAGATAGCACCTCGTTCCTAAGATTTTCACCTGTTAATTTTAGCTTCATGATTATATATTTTTCGAAATTAGTTAGCACAAGTCGACCTGTTACTGATTTGCTACCAGAGTTTTATGAGCGAAAGTTTTCGTCTTTATAATCTCCAGTTTGCCCAAGGTGTCGTCATTGCCAAAGTCAAGCAAGTCGAAATTTAATACAATTTCTTGCAAACTTTCTCTTGCGTTCACGCAACTCGATATTTAATCAGATCCCAAGTCCTTGTCAAAGAATCTCTCTCTTTTATTGTATTCACGGTGTAGAAAACTTGAAAAATTGTTGCATTCACACCACACTGAATTTAGCAACGTTCAACAGTGGCTCTCTGTTGAAGTAACACACAGTGGTCATTCTCGAGCCACTCTGGTCAGTGTTGCTGCCATTGCGTATGCGTAGCAATGTATTGTACCAATGCCCTGCCTTCCAGTCAATGGACTGATCCCGAAAAAACACTGGTAGTAAAACAGAGAAGGAGTAAGTTCTATAATCTGTGATTGGTACAGTCACGAAAATATGTACTACGGGAGTTGAATAAAAACTAGCATTTCACTTTTTATTTAAAATATATTTAAGGACCAGACAGGCAGTTTTGATTAAGCCGTGACATGTCTGAGAAATTTATGAGCAAGGTTTAGCCTAAAGGGTGTCATTTCAAGTCCATATATACAAATTAAATAGAAACTAAATGTTAGACCATAAAATAAATAGGTCTAATTGCTAGACTCCCGTAGTACTTACGTGGCGATTATAACACTAAAAACGGCGGAAGTCGTCATCACCCTCTCACGCTCGGAATTTGAGAGTGAAAACTGTAAATGCAGGTGGAATAGAATGTTAACAGCACTTTCGGGTATGCCCACCGCTAACCGTGGGCTGCGACTCCCCGCGGCTCACGCCGCCCAGCTCCCTTCGGACGCACCGTGCCCCCTCCCTGGTTTATTTATATACATCCTAACTTTCAGTAGCCTTATTTGTATGCCAAAACAACTATTAATAATAAATATGAACATAAAAATATATTTTGAAAGAAAAACAGAAGAAAAATCCCCCCTACCCCCACCGACCACGATTCGAACCCAGTTTTTTTTATTATTTTTATTATTATTATTCAGTAAGCCAATGTCTTACCATTGCACATGCTAGGACCTGGCAAATGGTGGTTTCGCCGTTGTATTTACAGTGGGTGGCGTCGGAGCTTGTCAGTATGACGTCGCAGGTGATGACTTCCGCCGCTTTTACTATTTTAATCCTCAACTGTAGTACTTGTTTCCGTGACTGTACTGGAAATCCCTGACGTAACCAAACTGTGACGAGTGAGTCGCTTCAGGAAAATCCAGTGATCTATACTGTAACTAAGTTGCTCGATGACTGTGCGTTTTTGATGTTTGCATGGTGTACTATATATAACAATGAACACAGGAGGAGGGGGAAAGTACAGAGGAAAAAGGCGGTATGTCCACATTTAAAAAAAATGAGTTTGCATTTGTAACAAGTACCACAAAATGACAGCTAACACCTCAGAAAGTTTCAATCCAAAAGCTGAAATAAACAGCAAGTTAAAGAGGCTTCAAGAATATGAAACACATGAGTGTGTTGGAATAAATGAGAGAGTTGGACTTTAAGATTTGTTTTACGAGAAATCAGTTTTCAGGGGACCCCCCCTCTTCCCCTGTACTCTTCAGTTTTGACAATGAAATTTTGTGGACAAATTGTCAAAATTCTAGGAACAAAAAATTCCCATCAAAATAAGGGGGAAAAATCTGTCTGTATCATTTGTCGGATTCCGCTTAGTTTCGGAGCTATATGCTGCCGAAAGCGTGGAAATGAACACTAAACCTTGATATTTACAATACCATTAACAGTAGAACTGGGTGTAAGGTTCTAACCTTCTCCAAAGACTTCTAACCTGCTCTCATAAAATGTATATTTCGAAATTGTGCCATTGGGCAAGGGATTCCGCAAAGGAACTAAGGGATTCCCAAATATTCTCTGAAGTAAAGTAGATCGAAATGTGCATGAGCTTGATGACTTTCCAGTAGGTAACAATAATTCGTTTGCGCCAAGTCGATATCCCAAACAGATTCCATTTGTCGAGTGATTTTTAGACAAATACATTGCTGCATACGGAACAGGAGTAAGAGCTATTCTCCAAACTGGCTTACATTCAACGAACTATTGATTTATTGGTTATCAATGAGAGAGAACGTCGTTGCAAACCTGAATGGCGATTATCAATTATGCAAACAGTGCAGTATAGGGTAACAGAGTGGTCAAAGCTAGAGTTCCGCCTTTGAGTCCCGGTTGGGAATCAATTTTGTGAAATTTGATGGCACCAAACAAAAGCTTAATGGAAGGGAGATAGGATAATGTTATTGGTTACTAAAATATCTCATAAATACGGTGTGTGTGTAGGTTTTTTTTAGAAATCATGACAAGGGAATGTCACAGACTGACTAATAACTATGAAAAAGAAAAGAAATAAGAGACGTTTGAATTCAGCTTGACATAACGTGCTCACCATACATATTTACGTCTGATCGTCCTGTTGCATTTGTACGGTAGGGGATTATGGAATAAATTATGAGATCTGCCTATTCACAACGCCAAGAAAATGTGAAACGAAAATAGTGAAGTGTGTGTGGTTGCGTTTTAAATTGAAAGTTCAAGTATTGAAATTCGGAGCAAGAAATTCTGAAGGAAGATTTGTGTAATCTCGAAATAACAGGTTCTAAATAATTTGAATTTTGTGAAAGGAACTACATGCACTGTTGCATATAAACAGAGAAGTAAAGTTTTTATCCTTTTTATACAGAGTACTACTTACAATAATTCTTTGAAGATTAGGGAGATGAAATGAAGTTGAGTAGGCAGAAATGTTCAAACCAAAACATTAATTATGTGATAGTCAACAAGAATAGAGATCCTGGTGAGTAAATGTTGGGATCAATTAATTATTTTTCTGTGTCTTTATGGAAATATGTTCGTCTGCACATGGATGTACATAGCCGAAACCGTTCTGAACGCAGGTACGATCTTTACTAGATACTATGCATTTGCATATGCATTCAATCCAAACAAGGCTCCGCCTTTCTGCCACATTCCTTCCCTTGGAAAATTGATTGCCATCAAAAATATCTCCCATACTTGTTCCAGACTTAGGCATAGCTAGCTGCCTTCCCAGTACGTAAATGTAATTTAAACGACAACCATGTGAATGCTTCGTATTTTTGTCCAGTTTTATATTCCTGCTACTTCCTCAAATTGAACATAAAACTGCTCATGTTTACACTGTAAATCACCGCTATATGACCCAATAATAATGACAAACTCTCTCAAACTCTAAAGAATAAAAAATTAGGATCCCTGCAAAGACGCATGCTAATTTCTATCAGAAAGTCCAAATTATTTGGAACCTGTTATTTTGGAATCACACAAATCAACCCTCAAAGTTTTAAATTTCTTGCTCCAAATCTCAATACTTGAAGTTTCAATTTAAAACGCAACCACACACACTTCACTATTCTCGTTTAACTTTTAAAATTTTCAGATTCCATAATCCTACCGTACAAATGCATCAGGACGATCAGTCCTAATTGTGTTTAGAATATTGTTCAATGTGCACATTGTCAACGGTGTCTCATTTTTATTTTCCTTTTTCATAATTATTGATAAGTCTATGGCGTTCGCTTGTCATGATTTCTATTAAAAAAAACCTACACTCTTTGTATTTATGCGTCATTTTAGTGACAAAAAAACATATCCCATCTCGCTTTCATTAAGCTTTTGTTTGTAACTTCAACTTTCATATAGTTGATTCCCAGCCAGGACTCAAAAGCGGGACTCTGGCTTGACTCATGGACTGATACCCGTGACCACTTAACCACTGTGGTTGTCTATTACCCTATGGTGCACTCTTTATATGATTAATCATAGCCATCCAGGTTTACAATTACACACTCTTTCATTGATAACAATTAAATCAATAGTTAGCCAGTTCGGAGAATAGCTCTTACTTCTGCAGCAACGCATTTTCCAAAAGCCACTCGACAAATGGAATCAGTTTGAGATATCGACTTGGCGGAAACGAATTATTGTTACCTGCTGGAAAGTCGTCGAGACCATGCAAATTTCGACTTTCTTTTACTGCAGAGAATTTCTGGGAATCCCTTGCGCAGCCATCGCACAATTTCGAAATATGCACTTTTGGATAGAGCAGCTTGGAAGTCTTTGTTAATGGTATTGGAAATATCAAGGTCTAAAGTTCATTTTCCCACGCTTTCGGCAGCCTGTAGCTCCAAAACTAAGTGGATTTCGACAAATTACATAAATACTTTTCCCCCATATTTTGATAATTTATCTTTCCAAAATTTTTGGCAATGAACTTTTGTCCACCCTGTATGTATATATTATTTATCTTTTGATCGTTTACCTTATTTTGAGTCTTCTGAGGGCGTTGCGAAGAGGTAAACATTTGTCACGTTCCTAAACATAGCACAAATAAACACTTATTGTACACTTCTTGAACATTTTACGGATACTTACTTCTTGTCTGTAGAAGGAGTAACAAATACCAAATGTAACTGATTCTTAAGAACTGAGGGAGGATATTTAGATTATGTTGTTATTGACACCAGATCAACTACATTTTGTCTTTTATTACTCGAATATTTTAAGAGACGATCTATCGTGCTCGAACTGGAACTAGAGTGAGTTTGAGCATTAATCTGACTATATACGGAATAACCCCCATCAACACGTACCTTTATGACTGCACTGAGAAATCAATGGTCGAAACCAATCTTGTCTTTTTGTACCAGGCGAATGTTGCAATAGCCACTTACACTCGAGTCTCTATCTCTTTCTTCTTCTGCGCCGAAGCGAATGCAGGCATGTTCATTTAGATAATAGTCTCTATCTCTTGCACTCGTCTTCTTCTTCTTGCTTTTCGGTAACTTATATAAAAGCTAAAGTTCATGTTCTCTACTAAGATCATTACGCATTTAACTAATGGAGTTCAAGTTCTGCTTTTATACATGTGGTTTTCCACACACTTCTTGCACTTAACTTGGTTTGTGATTTGGCAACAGTAGTTTTTAACGTAATGTTTGTTTGCGATGCGCGGCTGGTTTGAACTTCAAAAGGTTGTTGACATTCTTTAAAATTTAATGATAATGAATTGTTAACCAGTACGTCCTGCTTAATTTATAATTCGATACTTTCTGCAAATATATGCCAAATAAGGGGAAAATGTCTACATTTGAACAAGGGAATACAGCTAAGTATATAAGACGGCTGTTAAGATGTAATTGTACGTACTCAAGATATCTAAAATATATTAATAGATGTTGTGCATTAGTTCCTTAGTATTGAAAACGAAAGTTACTCCTGTAGTTAAGACTGGAATCGTTTTGGATGCTGGTATATGCAGGCAGAGTATACTCCTTGATACTCGTTTGTACGTACAATAAAATCATTATGATTCTTTTATGTACTTATGCTGAATTGCTTTTGGGATAATCTTCATTACAGGTCATATTTTGGATTTACCTGTAAATCGTTATACAGTCCATTGCCTTCTAGTTATTATCTCTACACACTCTCCGCAATCGTTTGTATATATACATACATACAAAAAAAAACATAGCAATACACAATATACTAAGTTGTACTTTTCTCACTTAATGAAAACTGACAAAGTCCACTTTTCAACCAAACTAGCAACTGACTGTCTTTTACGATGGATCACGGACAGCGAGGCGAATAGACCGAGATCTACTGTAGTACTGGCATCACAACTAATTGGTAATTTCGTTTTTATGTAGAGTCAGTTGTTCTTGTTTCTTCATCTCTCCTTTCTGATTGGTTGGAAATGATTCACGGATAGGAGATGAAGTCACCCAAATGACGTGACATTTAGGAAGGAAAAGGAGAGGTAATTTGTCTCAGAAGGGAAGATGATATTTCCTCAGGTGTTCGGATATGTGTGTGAATAAGGAAGGCGCGTTTCCGCTTTTGGAGTAAATAGGAGAGATCTGATATTTAATATTTTCAACAGAACGTGTTATTTTCCAATTGAAGAGCTTGACTTATAGAATGATATCAGAGATCGAATCCAATAATCTCTGGAAATGTTTTTGGTTTCTAAATTCTGTATATGAATGGAAACGTGCTGAAAGCCATCGTAGGATTTCGTGTTTCATACACGCACGTGTTGTTTAATGTATCTGATGTCTGTACGCGTGTAAGATTATATTTCTGCTTCTTGTAATGATCTCATCTATTGGTGAATAATTTCTTGGTAGAAGATAACTGAGTATCTCTATGACGAATGTTATTGTTTTAGAAGAAAAGATGGCTGATTCTCCTTTCCCACTGCTGTTGCTTTAATATGAATAAAACTACTTTTCTTTCTTTGGGTAATTTTATGTGTTATGGGCTTATTTTTACTTTTGAATGATCTTAAATTTTAAGAAATTTTACCTTATGATGATATGATATATATGAGCCTCCTGCGTAGCATAGTCGGTAGCGTGCTCGACTTCAGTATGAGCGGTCCAGGGTTCGATTCCCGGTGGGGGCTAAGAGTTGACCCAGTATCGTGAGGACAATTGGGGAGCTGCTGTGAATAAAAGACAGTGGCGATCATAATTGAGAGCTTCGGCTCTCCTCTCCCAACACGTTTGGTCAGCGTGGGAGCAGTAGACCAACTCTTCCCTTCGGGAGAGGCCTCATCCAATACTGGATTGAATATGGCTGTGAATTATTTTATATTCCAACTTATTTCAGTGAAGTAACTTTCCTAACTAACCTTTTTTCGTGACGTGTATAAAATTTTGAAATTATGCAAAATGTTTTAAAATGCGAAAGAAAGCAAAAATTTATGAGTAAAAACATAAAGAAGTAAAGTTACTTGGAAAAAGATAGAAACCTTTATCTTTCTGGGAATCGAACCCAGACCGCCTGGTCAGCGAAACAACGTCCTACAATTATGCTAAGTTGTGAGCTATCGGCAAGCGGTTTAGCGCCATTCTTTATCCTTTACGTAGTTCAGTATAATACTAAGACGACTCGCTCTGAAATATGATGTAGCACAGGGCACCATTCTAAGTCCGGGTTCAACTTTTGACGTGTCACACAGGATGTGTTCGACGTAGTGTTTTCTTGTCCAATTAGTCGAAGACTAATGGTTCCAGAATAGTTATGTTTTGCATTATAAGTAACACTTTAGTGTACTACTAGTAACAGCAGTACAGCCAAGCAGAACTGAATAGGGTACTTGAGGCAAATAAGGCCCAGCTGGAAAGAATCGTCTGTTGTCAGAAGGAGAACGCAATGTTTGTTGTATATTACATTGCACATACAATACCTTGAAGATTCATTGACACAATACGTGTGTTAGATTTTTTTTATTCTAATTCTAATTAAATTTTACACGTAGGTTTCGAAAATGGGTGTTATTACCAAACTGGGTAGGAAATAAGTCCCAGTTGTAAGTATACTAAATCTAATATAACTTAACCTTAATGATCATGATACTTCCTAAGTAACATTCGTAAAACACTACAATAGTTGAATACATTTAGTATTTCAGAAAGATCCTATTATAATGAGCATTTTGTTTAGGAGATTGTGTTCTGAATAAAATAGTGCGATTGCTCTGCTTTTTCAATTACTGAATATATTTTTGGTTATTTTTCTCTTTTACTTATACCACTGTGTTCTGAATAAAATACGTGTGATTTGAATGGGCCTTATTAGCAATCTTGACTTTCTCACAAGTTCAAAATGAAAAATGGTTGAATGAAGTATATCAAAAGAAATATGTGGCTTAATTTTTGGCTTTATTCTTTAAATATTGAACCAACAACGCATTTGTAAAGTTATGTCAAACAACAAAACCAGCACTCACATATACCCTACAAAGCAATTCTTTTAAAAGCTAAAAAAAAATCCGCAATTACAGACCAGACAGCTTCGTATCTGAACCAACAATAAACTATCAGCGCCAAAATTTATCTGTTGTTGAGTCTGAAAGATTGAAGATCAACAGTGTTGCAAAGTTCCAAAATCTTACTCAGGAATCTTTTTTAAAAGTGGGCCTTATTTGCCTCTTGTACTTTTAGTTCAATGTTAACCAACTGAATGAATCTTATTTATTGCAGCTTGAAAGCGAAATTTGGACGACATGAGTTTGCTCCTGGCTTCTGGTGTCCACCCTCCGCCTCCTATAAGGCTAGGGCGATTCAGTATTTCTTCCCGGAGTTTGCCAAGAAGTTCTTGCCACAAATGCCGCAAAAGAGAACTGTAGCTATATTTACTGGAGATCGAGCGGACCCTGTTATGACAAGTCTCACAGAAGCAGCCTTTGCAGATCAGATCATAGCGCATACAAAACGAGAGAGTAACAAGGACGATGCTGAGGCTTTAGCTCTGACCGAGGAAACTTCCCAGCATGTCAAGAGTGCGCTACAAGGGTAAGTACATTGTATATTTGTGGATAGAAGTCGTCAGCAATTTTTCGACTTTTTGTAAATTCGAATTTTATTTGAGGCCTTTAAGAAACTTTAGCGCAGGCCTGATGAATGATGATGGGTAAAATGAAGAAAGTGGGGGGAAACGGGAGAACCCTGATAAAACCCACGCACACAGGGTTTGTCCACCACAAATCCCACATGGCAGAACACTGGGCCCGATTGTAAGAACGATAAATTTTGAATAATGTAGGTCTAGTAATAACATGAGGGACAAGCGCGAGGGGACATTAGTACAGTGTCGTTAGTTGTTGCTAATGAAAAAGATAAATTACGAGATCTATGTGGTGCGCAACATACTGGAAGTACATAGCTATGAGGCAACTACTTTTTGCTGTGAGTGGATTTCGTCGGTTATCGCTGGCAAAAGTAACACTTTACTTCTAGACTCGTAAGCTTCTGTATAATGTGCTTATTGAGTTACCAGTAAAATGTCTTATGTGCATGAATACATAATTTCTTGATTTTGTCTGTATGCAGCAGGGTTAAAAAAATAAAAAAGAACAAAATATATGTTTAAAA
>JAGDQP010074934.1:0-10216 GCA_022664845.1 Lepisma saccharinum | reverse complement strand
CTTTTGATGAAACCGGGTTCTGTAGGCCGGAATTGAGTTCAGACGTAATTTTCATTGCAGTGGTCTGCTTTTTAGCTGCTACAATCCGTTTTAATGCCCTCCTGTCCCTATCGGACAGGATTGTCTTTCGACCACTGTTGTGCTTTGCAGACGTTGTTTGCCAAGCATTGTGTATGCCCTCGTGACATTGGACACAGTGCCTGTCGATACCCCCTCAATGGTCGCCACTGTTGTCACTGAAGCTCTAACCAGACGGGCACCAACGATCATGCCTCTTTGGAAGTTGTCAGGTCGCCCATTTTACCGCACCACGACACTCACAGGTGAACTGGGTACTGCTGACGGGAGAGGAAGGTCCACATGACATATTGAAAACAAAACACGACCAGCAACCGCAACACTGGTGTACAGTGGCGGGCCACACTTACGTGTCCTGTATGACGTGTTTTTAGATTTTTTGTCCAACCCCTGTATATATATTGATACAGCAAGTTTTCCTCTAATATGTAAATTATAAAATCTACCTATCATGTAAATTTGTGCTACATAATTTGATTATATGTAAATAATTGTGTTATATTTCTTTCTGATGACCCCCCCCCTACTTATGGTCGACCATACCACTACTTTACTTCTATGATTCTGAATGTGATAAGTTTTTTATTTAAATTAATATGTAATGAGTTAAGTGAATTTATGTTTATGTATGCAAGGTTTCGATATGGAACCTCGATATCGTGGAATGTTGGATCAATATGTATTAATTTGTGTGAAATTAGCTATGTGATTTTTTGGATTTATTTCAGCAAAAATATTTCCAATGTTAATTTTTTTAGATAGCAGGAAAGTTGCTATTTCTTGTATGTTTAGTGCACTATAGACGGGTGCAACCAGTGTTCGATTTGTGCAATTTCCAGAGAGGGGGAAGAATATCCCAGGTTAGAGGTACATTTCTGTAATAATTACCAAAGAAAATTTTTGCCGAGAGGGGGATAATCCCAACCATCCCCCGCTACAAAATCGAACACTGGGTGCAACTATGGAGAAATTCCAGTGTAACGGGACTCAGTCGGTTTCTTTGTATAATCGTGTATGAGCTGTTTGTCAATTCAGCTACCAGAGAAGTCGAGGACAATTTTGAGTGGGACTCCGTTTCGTTTTCTTCTTTCTTTTCTAATTCGTCTGCTGGGTTCGGTTTTACATTAGCGGGTCTCGAGCATATCAAGACAGAACGACCCAGCTCTTGGAAGGATCAACACCTCTCCGGAGAACCTCTCACCTGCAATGCGGCGAATTCAAACTCAGTAGCGAAATAGTATTTTTGACTTCCAATTTTTTAAAAAGTTGTAGATATAATCTGGAAGACAGAATATGTGTGAGATTGTAGAGAGGGCAACAGGACACTTGGCCAGAAAGATGTGCGTGAGTACTGTACCTTATTACCCATATTATTTGAAGCCAATCCGACGTTAACAACACCTGGCTCGCGATTCAAACCTGGGTTGGGAATTTAATTTACTAATCTCATGTCTTTGTTCTCTCTCTCCCTCTCACAGAGCCGTCGTAGCTCAGTAGTAGAGCGTTGGTGTAGAGTTCGGGAGGTCATGAGTTCGATCCCAGCGTTCGGCCATCCTCACTGAGGTTTTCCAGGGTTTTCCCTGTCACACCAGGCAAACGCCGGGGAGGCACCTTCAACATAGACCCTGGACGACATCTTCTGTATAATTTCCCCTCCCCTATCCCGGCCTGAGCCTTAGATGCCTAAAGACCATTAACTAAGTTTAAAAATTCAATTTTCTCTCTTTGGCTCAGGTTGGGATGAGGTAGGCAGAGGATGGGGAAGGTATTGGCCAGGGCCTTTCATAATTTACCATCCCGACATCGCAGTTTCAGATGCATCATAATCACGAAATCCGAATTCTGGGTCTGAATCTGCGACCCAAATCGGACGAATTAACTGGGATCCGGATCTGGCCCACCCTACTCAGCAGTTTTCGAATCATATCAATGCATTTTACTGGTGGCTTTTATTCCATCGTCAATACTGCCAATGCGTTTTTGACTTTGTTAGTTGACTCCAAGTGAAGTCGGAAAAGCTAAAGCAACTGTTTTCATTATCAGGAAAGGCCCAAACAGTACCAAATTTGAGTGGATCGCGTTGGATCAATGGTTAGAGCGCTCACCTCTGGTGCTTGGGTTTGTTGGTTCAAACCCTCCTCGTGCCATGTGAGCTTTGTGATGAACGAACACCGTGTGCGTGGGTTTTCTCGGGGGTCTCCCGCTTCCTCCCACTTTCTTCATTCCATCATCATCCATATGGTCTGAGCCTGAGTTGCCTAAAGGTCTTAAAAAATTAAACTCAAAGTACCTGATTACAGCACAATAATTATCAAGATGCGTGCTCTTTCTTGAATTCGAAATGAGTCTGTGCGTTTATGTAAATGCTTTAATGTTTATCAGTATAGTATTCTGTAATATGATAAATCAACTTTTTCTTCCTCATGCCAATCTTATTTGAGATCGCTAACATTTCATTGCTTATCTCTCGTGTATACACTATATTATTATTATACAAAATATACACTATATTATTACACTGGCAAGGATAAAAGATTGATATTTGCACCTATTTGCTGCCGACCGGGTGGTTGTTAATTTTGATGTTGGCATAGCACAAGGTTCTTGTGAAAGAATGAATTACATCTATTATTTTGAACTGCACACGGTTGCAGAACAAATTCCTCAATCAAAATCTTGACATGTAAGGGGGTGCCTTGACTTCGTAACCAGCTACTGTGGCTGGAAGATTGTTAAGGTGTGAGGAATAGTCTATATACACAGAGAATTGATGTGCCGCGGTGGTGTAATGGACAGCATACACGGCCGGCAACTGGAAGATCCGAGTTCGAGTCCCGATCGCGGCGGATGTCGATTTTTCTGTATTAATTTCAATGTTTCCTTAACATAAGGTTCTTGTAAAAAAAAGGAATTACAACCATAAATATAGATAATTACGCCTACAATTATATTAATTTTTGCATATTAACTGGAATTTCGGGGTGGCCAACATACATACATCCCCCCTAAATACATACATCCATGACTAGCTACTTCCATATTGCTCAGTATCATTGTTATATTTTGGTATATTGATATCGTTCGGTATTACGGTATATCGTTAATTGTCGGTATCCAAAACATACCGAAAGTCGGTATGGAAATCTCATTACCGAACACCCATACTATATAGTACATGGATGGATGGATAAATTTTATAAATATTTTCACTTAAGCTTGTGATGTAAATTGTTAAACCACTAAGCCTTATTAGGCGTCTATATATGTAAAAGAGAATTGTAAGGTTTGCACGATATAAAAAAATCTTTTACTCGTTATGATGGGACGTGAGTCTCAATGCAGTAAAACTCTTTTCTATCTACCGATTTTTTATTTGCTACATATTCTTGCAAGAGTGAACACTCTTGGTGAAAGAATTATTATAGTTACGGTAGCCCCACTGCTGTGCAAAAGCTGAAGTACCTACAAGCGGGCATCTTTAACTTCCTGTTGTGATGTAATCACCTTACGAAGCAACCTCGCACCTGAGAATTTACAATAAGCTTATCTTATGCTCGTAGCCGGATTTGTAAAGAAAGTAATTTGATCGATTGATGCGTATGAGTGCATATTAATATTAAGAGAACTGATATTTTTAAAGAAGGAAGAACCCTGATTATATATATATCTTGTTTTAACAAAGGAGTGTTTGTTCTGAACAATGAGAAAGATAATTTTAATAAGGTATACATACAAACAGTGAATTTTTATTAAGACAAAGGTGATTGGTTGATTCTGATAGTAACAGATGTCTAAGCTACTATCCTTGAGAATTTAAGCTAATGTCTAGTTAGTGATACTTTCAAATAGGGTTAGGCTGAGGAAGACGATGATATCTGTGCCGGAGAGCCCTGGGTACTCCCTGGGCACATAACTAATACGGGAAGTCATAAGAAACACATGAAAACAAATGATAAAAAATATAATTCAAAAAACAAAGTTTTTACTCGTACAATTAACAAGAAAATAGCTGAAAATATTTCTCTATATCAAGTGAAAAATTATCAAAATGTACCATAATTAGTAAGCAGATACGAAATGTAGTATACAGGTGAATTAATGTACAGATACTTTGCACTCCTGCGAGTAATTTACTACGAGTTCAGTTTTTAAGAGCCGTGTACGAAACCCAAAATGTATAGAATTTCAAACACTTAAAATTATTTTTATCAGCCAATTGAATTGCACACTTATTCAGTGGTTTCTAATGGTCCAAATGCTTAAATTACTTGCTTAACCTCCAAGCATTCTGCAAAAAATTACGGTTCAAGAAAATGTTAAATTTCAAAATGTCGACGTAACAGAGTACTCTTAAATCATACACAGGTTTTCTCAAGAGTAGTCCTATTTGCTGTATCTGCATAAACAGTGCATCCACCGTCCTATCCTCAATACAGATACTCTACTTCGAGGATGATATATACACTATCGTTGAAGCCGACAAATATACTAAATTAGAACATTTCCGGTCTTTAAAATAATTTATGAATATACACAAATGAGCTGAAAAACAAACATATCAAAAGCTGACTTAAGACCCTGTAGGAGGACCCAGTGACTCATTACAGTATTACATATTAAGTACGCTGGAAAGATGAAAATCGAATAAAATATATAGCCTAGTATGTTAACACATTGACTGTTGCGCACTAAGAGAATGGTTAAATTTCATTTTAGATAAGTCAATAATTGTTATTTCAGTATCTCCACAAAGATTGTTCAGTAAAGGAATTTCGAAACATGATTAATCAATTTAAAAAAGTCAAAATATGCAGACTACACGACAGGCGGCGGACTAGTATTATCTGCACGAGACAGTGTCAACTTTTAAGTACGCGGCACAGATATCATATAAAACCTGTTTCTTATCTGATATGCTTTCAAGTCCTTAACATCTGTTGCCGAGATGTCTCTAATGCAGCCCCACATTTTAATGCAAAGCGTCCTTTGATATAGGACTCACAAGAGTAAAGAAAGCAGAATAAATGTTTGGTCATTAGTCCTGACCGTGAATTTCAATGACTTGTTTTCCAAATTGTTAAGAGCAAAGGGAAGGGGGCAAAAAATATTTACCAGGTCCTGTTAAAGCTAAGGCAATAACTGGGTGTGAAGTTTGTTGTCTCCAACCCAAAGAAAACGGTATAACCTAACCACTTATTTGGCATCTCATGGCAGTGAAGCATGTAATTTCAAAGCGAGTTAATAGGTTGAACATGCGTATAAAATTCAGAAAAAGCATTTCTTAGTAATTAATGTCACCACTGAGGAATGTTTTCTTCAGGGTAAATAAAGAAGTTGGCCCCCACGGGAATGAAGCCGACCAACCGACACGACTAGAGACAAGCGATTTGGAAATATTTACAACACACTGCTTGTTCGCTGTTGAATACGTACTGTCATGTCCAAGATTCATTACCCTCGAGACACGCAATTCCTTTGTGATGTAAACTACTGGGTTGACGTGACGTTGGTAACTTGTTTGGCTGTCTTTAGCATGACATTTATTACATCATCTAATTGTTTTACAATCAACGTATAACCTTCATCGGAAAAAGTAGTTGCTTCGTTAAGAGCTGTCATAGCCTCAATTTTACTTCGAATCACTGAAGAATCACAAGGCATGTATTCGCCTGATTCACTTTCTTCCCAATCATTTTCTAGTTCTGTCACATCTTGAATGACTATTTCCTCTAATACTATCTCCTCGTGCGTAACTGTATTTGGAAAACACATTGTAGCGCATGCATGTATATGCTTGCAAATATTGAACCTTATTACACTGTCCACGCAAGAGCACTTGAACATGTGAACACAAACATTGCACTTATCGCACCGAAAACTGCAATTTGTCACTTCACAACTGTCGGAAACCTTCTGCACTACGTACGTCGCATTCACATTACTTGACGACTGAACAATCCATTCGTCTGAACCTTCTACATGGTTAATGAAACTGGTCGGTATCTTCTGAGATCTTTCGTGGCTCTCTTCAATTTTAAGAACTCTATCCGAGGAAATGTTCCTTGCCAGTTTCACCATGCGCGTGAACATCTTGTCTCTTGCCAGTTTGAGCAATGCATGGATCGTTTTGTCAAGTCTTTGAGTCTTCTTTCCTTCACGGCAAACATGCTTCAACTGCTTGCGCAGTGGCTCTAAATACATGTCTGAATTTAAACCCAAATGTTGTCGAAAGCAGTAAGCCCATTCCTGAGGTCGCTTAGCATAATAGTTATCGAAGTACTGACCGAATTTGTGAGTTGCCGCGTCTGCGTACAGATCTTGTAAAACTTGTGGCAGTAATTGTTTAAAAAATTTGTCTACTACACATTCTCCCATCAACACTCGCAGTTTTCTATGAAGAAGTGCTTTTTTCTCCACCGAAACTGAAATTCTTGCCAACTGTTGTCTCCAGTTTCTATCGACATCCCACGCACAAAAAAAGTGATGTGGCACGGAACCCATTATGGATGACCAGGCATTATAAAAAGCTGGAGAATCATCCGACATAAAAACAGTAGGACGAACAGTGCCCGCATGACGTTGGATGTTTGAGAAGAACACTTTAAAAAGAACCTCGTCACTCCTATTTGATATACAAAATGCCACGGGACAACCATTTCCATTCTCATCAACTGTGAACAAAGTATATAATTGAAAATCGTCCTCATTCGTATCATACGTGCCATGGATACAGACTGTTTCGTTACCAAATTTAATCAACTGTTCCTTCTGAATCTGTGTCATTATTATTAGCACAAAATCTTCAGAGTGCAGTGCCGATTCACTGTCTTTAACACCTTGTTCCTTAAAATATAACAATGGAAAGGCATCCTGTAATAACCTCATTTCCTCAACCCAAAGTTTCACACTGTTCCCATTATCCTCTTGCCGTTTTTCTGTGTAAGTTATGTGGAAGTCTCTACATATATTGTGAAGATCTCTGCGTGTTAGAAGATGCAGCCGTCGAAATTCAGTTCCTTCATACTCCTCGCGTACTTCATCTAGGATCTTCTCCATCGGTACACCTTCTGCTAGCTTACCTGTAACAAATAAGAAAGAACAATGATGGATTTTATTTTCAATTAGTATGCAGTTGAACGACTGAAGCCGTTATGTTGCAAACAAACTACAAATCTTTTTAAATTAATTAGTTAATCCCTTCCTGAACCTAATTAAAAAAAAAAAACTCGCTATCTCTTACCTTGATATTACAATAAGTTGCAAATAATTTCGGTTTAATATCTCAAATTCTGATGGTACGATAACTTCAATCAATCATTTATTGAGACGTAAGCATTCCACCAGAATTTTTGAAACGTTGTTACTGGATTAGCTCAAATTAATTGACCGTCGGTGATGTACCTTATTAAGTGTGAATGGACGTGCAATGGCGTCTAAAAGAGAACATGAGTGGCGACATTCGAACTCATGAGCAGTCTCATTGGAACTGACAGGGAGTGTTTCCTATCTGAACATCCAATTGCAAGACATCCTGCGATGTGGGCTGCAGCTTAAAGAGAAAAATATGAAACGAGGATGTAAGAAATTACTAGTCAGCCCCGCAAAGAACATTTCCTTGGTTGATGCTGGTTATAAAAAGAAAGCTCACATGAACTGTACATCCCCGGAGACAGAGCTCCTTGTAAAAGAACCTGCTTTCATTAAGAGTCAGAATTAGGAGACTGGTTCAATTGAACCACATGAGATTCACCTGCCAGATTTCACACAGTGTAACAGACAAGTCAAAGGACAGAAGGATTGCTGAATGTAAGGGAAATTTAAAATCAAAATATTAAACAAATTTACCTGAAGATAGAAATGACGATCATAAAAGTGACGGCCAAAATGTAAATGATGGAAACTATGAATTGACATAAAGGTAAAGCAACGATCTCCAACAAAAGATGGGAGCACTACCTCTGTATAGTAGGGGTGGGCGGAACCAGATCCTAAAGTAACCGGTTCTGAAGGAACCGGGTACCCGGTTCCAAAGTGCGAGTACCTGGCTCCAAGATCCGGATCCGAGAACCGGTTCCAGGATCCGGATCCTCGGTTCCAAGATCTGGATCCGGATCCTCGGTTCCAAGATCTGGAAGCGGAGAGCAGGTTCTAAGATCTAGATCCAAATCTAAAATTTGCTTAGAAGAAACGGATCTTCGGTTCTGAGATGTGGTCTGGAAACTGGATTTAGGTTTTGATCAACCATTCATTATATCATTGAAATTCAGGAACATAGTATTTGTCATTTGGAAGATATTTGTCAAGAAAGCTAGTCTCGATTTTTATCGAGGTTCCATCTGAGATCTGAATGTTTTCGTAGAGAATGAGTTCGATTCCATACTGATGTCATGTGGGCTTTGTAGTAGACAAACACAGTGTGCGTTGGTTTTCTCGGGGTTCTCCGTTTCCTCCCATTTTTTCATTCCACCAATTCATCTCATCAACATCCATCCGATCTGAGATAAATTGCCTAAGTGCTTTAAAATTTCAAATTTTAATTCAAATTCATACAGAATAAATCAAATTAAAATCAGTTGATTTCTGTTCTAACAATTAATAAAAAAAAAAATTTATATACAGAAAATTACCATGCTACATGCGGAGAAACTAATTATCCTGACGTTTCAAATTTATTTTTGGTCCTTAGGCATCTCAAGTTGAGGCCAGGATAGGGTAGTGGAAAGAAGGTAGTTGGCCAGGGCCACCATCGCGCATTTTCCTGGTATGCCTGACAAAAAAAAACTGTGAAAACCTTCTTCAGGATGGTCGGCCGCTGCTATCGAACCCAGGACATCCCGAATAAAAAGTCAACGCTTTACCGGCCGTTCAGTTTGACATTGTATTTGCAAACAGAGTTTATCATGAAAACCCAAACATAATAATCGATTTTTTTTTTCCGAACTTGTTTCACTCCGTCTGTATGTTCCCCTTAACTAAAACAAAGGAAAATAGTTTGAATTAGAAACATTTGAGCCTCAACAGACAGCACTCTGACCACTCTGATTCCTTACTCAGAATGGTGATATATTATTCAAAAGCCAATATCGCGATTACATGCTCCGCCATTCAGGGTCAGACAACAGGAAGCGTGTAACTGTATATACACAAACGTTTTACCCTTCATAATATTGCAGCCTTGCAGGAACGTCTAGAGACTGTCAGGTGCAAAGTTGTGTGGCTTACCCCGTACTTTAACACAATCCGAATGTCAGCACAATTATAAAAGTTTGAAATTCATTTCTAACGTTATTCTAATCCAGATTCTGATCATCACTATCAGGGAAACAGTGTTGTGATGTAAAGGTAGCAGTAAACCTAAACTTGAACTCGATTTTCTCTTTCGCCTGATATGATTAACTATTAATTATGAAAAGTGAATTTTCTGCAAAGATCAAAAGCTTTGACAAATTTCTGGTCGCGTGATCTCGCTAAGTCACTACAATAAACTATTAGTGAGGAGATAATCACCATTTTCCTATTTTCTTTATCTTATAATGTTCAAATTCGTTAATCACTGAACCTAAAAACACGAAATAAACGTGGTTTGGAAGTCCTTACAAAGAGAAATGTAACATGTCAGTAGACCCTCCAACACCACCACCCTCTTCACTTTTTTCGGAATTTCCCATTTTGCTAGGTGAAATAGATATACAAATAAATTCTCGTAATAACAAATGTAACCTAGGTATACCTCATGAGGTCTTAATGACGTATGTTTATCTTTCACAGCAAAAGATGTTTTTCTTTTACAGAAGACATTCACAATGGAAAGAAAATAGGACCATTCAGGTGCCTTGCAAATGACTTATTCCCACATTTTAAATTAATATTTTCAATAAATTTGATTGCGTTTCTTTATGTGTATCTATGAAATCTTGGGGAGACGAAGCCGACCGGGTAGCCGTGCGGTGTACGGCGGTAGGCCAACGACTCGAAGATCCCGGGTTCGAATCCCGGCAGGGGTATGGGTGTGGATTTTAATGGCTAAAGGGCGACTCTTGACGGTCCGAAGTTCACCAAAGACTGGACTGGCACAAATAAAAAATAAAGTTTACCAAAGTTTTTTTTTTTTTTTTTTTTTTTTTTTTTTTTTTTTTTT
>JAGDQP010074933.1:0-10216 GCA_022664845.1 Lepisma saccharinum | reverse complement strand
CTTTTTCAGGCACAAACTTCGACATGATCACTGAACGATAAAACAAAGACGCTAGTGTTTGGCGGACTCAACTTGTGTGTGTTTGTAGTTTAATGTCAGACGAACAAAATGACGTATGTGTTAAATGAATACGCTGCGTACTTTTCGCTGGCGCCATCTCTTAGGCAAACCGGAAACTACTTATGCATACACCTGGTAAGTTAAAATGATGTTAATATTAAAAACTTATTCAACATGGATAGAGACTTTAGGTCAAGGTTAAAAGTAGAAGACTCTTTGAGAGAACTAAGTACAGTATGTAGAGCAATGAGAAAGGGGTTTTGCCTCTTTTCTACTTAGAAAAGATAGATTGTTCAACAAAACAAAGAGAAAGGAAAGATTGAATTGAATAGAGAGGATTTAATTTGCGCTTGAAGAATCTGCCGCTTTCAGTGGAACATTTATTATTATTATTATGAAGAACTCCAGGGAATTTAAGACTCACCCGATGTTGTAACAATAATGAAATCGCAACGATTAAGGTGGGCAGCCCATTTAGCTCGGATAGGGGAAAATGAACACTGTATTTCATCTTGGTTGGAAATCCGGAAGGAAAGAAACCGTTGGGAAGACAGAGACGACGTTGGGAGGACAATATAAGAAAGGATTTTCGAGAAGTACATATTTGTGATGAAAACTGGCTTGATTTTGCCCAGGATAGAATGTTATGGCAAGCGTTTGTTGCTGTGGCGATGAACTTGCGAGTTCTGTAAGTCATAGAATATTATTATTATTATAATTATTATATTATTATTTTCCTATTGGTCAAAACTTCAGAAAAGCACAGCAGTTGGGTTTGTTTGAGGCAGGCCTGGATATAAAACCAAAAACCCTCGCGCGACGTAGGCAAGCTGGGCTCATAGTTGCCGCTTTCACTAAAAGAAGAAGGGTCTGTGACTGTCACTTTTTATAGTAGTGTGAGTTCATTCAGGGTTGTGTTCTTAATTTTACATCAGTGAGTCATATTAGCATAATTGTTCCAAATAGGAGATTTAGATTGTTTCTATAAAGTATTGTTTCTTAATAGGTGGTCAAAATTTGAACCTTAATAGGTGGTGCTAATTAGTCCTTTAAATACTTTCGAGCGTAGCATAGAAACACTCACTGTTGAGGATAAACTAGTTCAAGCATCTGTTATTAGAGCAGTATTTTAAAGATACGTATGATAAAATATGGTACGATAAAATGAGGTTATGGGCGGTAACAACAAGATACAAATGAGAACTATCAATTGCATAATAAGTGTTTTAAGAGCACGCTAATTTATCTTTTCAAAGGGTCTGAGGTATACGACACATTAGTTTGGTTTACTCTTTTTTTTAATAATCCAGCAGCACATAAATGTGCATAAGAAATTCTGCTGTATTATCACTCCCTCATTCTGATTACTTGAGACAATTCCAGGTCATTGAACTTTGAATTTGAAAGAACGGAAATCTTGTTAGATTCTCATATTAAGTTCTTAAGTGAGAAATTTAGCTCGCTCTAAGAACATGAAAAATACGTAAATTTGGTTTTGGACAAAATAAAGGAAAACGGTAGCTATAAACACGGCAGTGTTCAGGACTTACTGACAAAGTGAAAGAAGCAACTACAATGTAAACACTAGTCATCGTTGTTGTTAAATAATAAGGATGTAGTTGCACATTTCCCTTAAAACATTAAATGCTAACATGATTTATGAACAAACAGTAGTTGCAATAGAAACTTTACCTAACTGTGTGTTTCACGTCATTGCTCTCATATCTGCCAGTAATAAAGCCAACATAAATATGTTTCAAAAACTATGCAATGAGTCATTAAATTTCAGCTTTAAAAAATATGACCTAGATGAAGATATTTTTTCTTTTATTTGATGACAGTAGTTCAAGTACTTCAAACCTTGATAAGACTTCCACTAGCATTTTTTTTCTGGGTGGCTTTTTAATAGCGAAAATGAAGCACATACTTCTATATGACCGCGCGCACTCGCAATTTTAAAATCACCGCGACAAAAAAAAATGAAACATACTCTATTTCAGATGTGGTGGAATTATCGTTTGCAGATATACAATACATTTGTTTAAACCTCTCCGCGCGCACAAACAACTAAATAGATGAAGTACCTCCAGAAAGAAGTAGTTACACATAATTACACAGTAAGAAGTAATTTATCTATAAGTAATGTGTTTTGAAACAAAGGAATGTAATCATTCATTGTTAATGTGTTAATATTTGAAGTAAAATAGACCAGAAAGTAAATAAATAGACAAAATGAAGAAACGTGGAAGTGATATCTTGGAATAAGAAATGTATATTTTGTGTTGAAACATAGAGTGCGGAAGCTAACAATTTTACTGATTTTTTAATCAAGTGATTTTTTCTCCCTCAATTTTTTAATCACCAGTGTGCGCGAACACTTAGCATCATTAATAATTAAATCTCTCTTCCTCTCCCTCTCTCTCTCTCTCTCTCTCTCTCTCTCTCTCTGTGTGTGTGTGTGTGTGTGTGTGTGTGTCTATCTGTATGTATGTATGTCTGCCTGTCTCTCTAAAGAAAAGAACGTAATACAGTGAAAATAGCACCTACTCTCTCACGGAAACTTCTCAATCCACCTTCTTTAGAGAGGAAAAATGACGGGTGCGGTGCCGCTTTAGTTCTACTGTTAATGGTATTGGAAATATCAAGTTCTGAAGTTCATTTTCCCATGCTTTTGACAGCCTATAGCGCCGAAACACCCGCACATTTGTGCACCCTAGATGGTAGGGGTGTTCGGAAATGCGAAATCAATTCCGAGATTTCACCCAGCCTTACCCTTAGATACTCAAAAGGCCATAAATAAAATTCAATCTGACATTCCGAAAGTCCGACGTTCCGAAATTCCGGAATGCTAATTTCCATTTCGGAATTCCAAACACCCATACTTATTTTCTTATTTCTTATTTTCAAGTTAGGAATCTCGTGAAGCGGTTTTGTCGGTATTATTTTTCAACACCCTGACTTGTGAAGGGGAGGGGGAAGTGTCGACAGTCCGAAATCAATCCCGGAATTCAGAACACTTTGCAATCCGGAATGTGATATTCCGGAATTCCGATTCAAAATTTGGCATTCTCAACACTTGAACTCTGCACTGAAAAATAATCTATAACATTCACAATCCTTCTGTCGATTTCTCTGATTCTTATTTTGTGTATGTATGTATGGGGAAGTGGGAAGTATATGAACCCACATTCTCAAACTATAAATGATGAAATCTATTTTGTTGAGTTTTCAGTTATCAGTAGTACACAAATTAACATTTTCATGCATCCTCTTTCAAAGAAAACTGACGCAAATTGAAGTCTCTCCCAATGCTAAAGTGTTTTAATGAAACGTTCTAAAGAACAATACGCACTTCCAGAGAAGATGTTCTAACACAAAATAACCTTCCAACTAATTACCTATATCTCAGGAGGGGAAAAAAGAAACGACAATATCTGCTTGTTTCCTATTGCTTTCTATGGAATCAACGCCTCAGTTAGCCCCGCAGTATGACGTCATTCTCGCTACCTCCAGGCCTGTAGAGTATTCCTGGAGCCTCGGTTTGTTACATAGATTTTTGTGTTTTTACTTGCAATTTATCCCGTCACATAGCATTCTAGAACACGTTTTAATACAACAAATAAACTTTATGTTATTGCAATTATTCGAGATGGTTTCTCATAAATGTCAAGACAATTAGATACAACACTTTTATTATGATGTTCACCAGAATCTTCATTTCATGAGTGTTTCGACATTACTCTATAATTTGGAAATATGAGTTAAGAATGCAATTAACTAGATGATGGAGAATTTAGAACGAAAGATGGACGACATTTTATTCCTTATTCCAACACTTTTTACTTCTCTCTCTCTCTCTCACGCACACACACAGACAGACACATAAACATACACATATAATATTATACACAGAAGTAGAAACACACCAATAAAAAATACAATATTTAATAGATGTAGCACAAACGTAGGTGTTTAAAACTTGAAGACAACGACAATTTAATTATATTTGTGCCATCATTCATTTATAGAGCTTTTATGACCAAATTCTCACCACAATATTTTCTAACTAGCAATCCAATATGTCATTTTCTACCATTTATTATCGCAAGTACATCGTTTCAGAAGGTTTTCATATTTCATATTTGGAACGAGAAATTGACGCATTACCTATAACAACAGAGTATATAAATATCATCTAAATATACATATTTTTTTGTGTTGCATTGTCAAATTGCTTTTTACATATAAAGGAGTAAATTGTTATGATGATTACTTATTAAGAAGTATTGTAGATATTGAATCACGAATGGGATCAAAGTGTGGGTAGACACGGAAATAAGTTGAATATTTTTAGAAAGTAGAATACATGTAAGGATTAAAGATTTAGATGTACCTCCATCTGTGACTATCGTAAAATAGGGAAAGGTGGGACAGTTTTGTGCTTTAACTATTATTGAGACAATTTGAGTAAAGATTGTGGAAAAGGTATTGATAGGATTTGGAATGTGTACTATACGTGTATTATGTTAAATAGTATGTTATTTATTTCAATGGTTTCCTTAGCATTTGAAAGTATTTTGTTACCACGCAGCGTCAAAGATTTCGACGCGCCAAATCATTTTAATTTTGCAAAACACTTCAGGTTAACTTCTTCTACCCTGAAATCCAATCCGTTTACAAACTGACCGCGTTCCGGAAAATCTGAAGAGGTTGGGAATGGCTCTTCAGCATAGTGATGCTTTACTAGGCGATCTTCACAGCACCAAACATTACTGTGGTATATAAGGACAGTGCGTAACACTGCTTGGTGCTTACATCTCACAGTGAAACTAGACTATATATTGCAACACTAAATTGCAATGCCTCTGAACAAGACTTGCAACTATTTATTTATTTTTACATCAGTGGCAACAAAGTTGCATATGATACAGTCAATTCATAACGTATAGGGAATATATATGTATACATTGTATATGATAATAATACATTAAACATGAAATCATAAAAACAGAAGCTACACATACATTATACATGAAACAAACATTATCAGTGAAAATCGAATTGGGACAATTCTAAAATTTTACCTATTAGATATTACTTGATAGACCAAAATACCTATTAGATATTACTAGATAGACCAAAATACCTATTAGATATTACTAGAACGATAATGAATGGCAAATCTTGAATAAAGTAGAAAGTAAGAAACCAGAACAGTAACTGACCCATGCGAACTAGCTTAGAACAGCATGACGAGTGCTTCATTTTTAATATTCCACGAAAAGTACTCCTGAAGGAATAAAAATTACGACAGAATTGATTGTGAAGGTTTATGTTCGACTGGGTTTAACACTGCAGGGATGTAATGCTAAATTTTAGGTGAGTATACGCCTCATTCGTTGTAACGAAACCTTTCTCTTACTATCCCATATACCTGCGTATTTCATAAATTGTAGGTAGGTATACGGTCATGCCTAAAAATTGAGGTCGGTACAAGCCGTAAACCCGCGTATACCCTCCATTACCTAGTGGGTGCCCATATAATTATGAAGAAAATAGTGCTACTAATTCCTGTTAAATACACCTTTTTCACTGTTTCTATTTGTTTTCTTATGCTTCATAAGCGAAATCCATTTGTTATGTGCACCTGGACAAAAATGTTACGTCTATTATAAGCTTTAAAAATATTGGCACACGCAAACTATTTGAGTAACTTGCAAACTTTGCAGAAATAATGAAGTGCATAACTTGTCCTTCTACAATAAAATGTTCAGGTCTTAAAACACTATTACTTTCGCAGAAAATGCAATTTTCCAAAAGTACTGGGAAAGTAATCTCCAATCCAGGTTGCGTCATTATAATTTTTGTAAATTGTAAACTACTCATGTTGTAAGCTTATTTTTTTCGCAGAATACAAATCAATTCATGGTCTATATTTGAGTAAATTTTCTGTTTTCAAACATAAAATTTTCTATATAAAAGTCATACACAAATGTGTAGAAACAGTGCGAATGTTGCGTCAATTACGCTGGAATGCACGTTATATAACAATGTTTACAGTAAAACGATGGAAAACGTTCCAAGCCGAATTGTGCGTTTGTGAGTCATGTTGAACAGTGTGAAAACCTGGCTGCACAACGGAAATATAAAACTTGAGTAAAATTCGGTTATCAACACGCTTTATTTCCCATAGTAAAGAAAAATGTAACATTAGACAAGCCTAATTATGTGAAATCAACAGTTTTAGTATTATAGAAATTGTTAATGTATGAAGTTAACTACAACCTTATGAAAACGATATAAGGATAGAATTACTATAACCTACAAAGACATACATTTTATATACTACATCAAAATAGAAATTTTCTATATATAACAGCGTTTACAGTAAAACGATGGAAAACGTTCCAAGAAAAATAAAACAAACAATTGATAATTTTGATACTACGGGATATCCATGGCCAAACCAGTACAGAATACAATCTCGAAATAAAAATGTTTTAGATAGAATGAAAGACGAATTGAAGGGCATACTAAGAAGCAGATGTTTCAATTGCAAGCAGAAACTTACGCAATAGAAACATCAGTTAAGCAGGAAAGAAAAAAGTAAAGGGACGAAGAAAGATGTGGAATAAGAAATTACTTTTGAACATTGTAAGAAGTGTTTATTCAATAACACACTCGTTATAAAAAATGAAATTCGTTCAGAACGTCATAATTTAACAACCAATAAGGTAAATAAAGTAGCACTAGGTCATTACGATGATAAAAGAGAAAATAAATTGTAAAATACACACAGTTTTCCGTGGGGTTATAAACATATAAAGAATGATAATAAAATAATATGTTAAACTTGTAACTAAATTGAAAGGGGATTGATCGTAGAACCATTAATTGTAATTGCTATATGAACGTTCGGCTTCATACTTTTAATAGACATATTACATTGTTAATGCCTTTCAAAGAACATTACATTACTCTACTGATCAATTTTAGGTTTAATTTTTATTTATGTTTTAATACTAGTGCCACAATCAAATTTAACTCCTTAAATTGATGTATCTAATAAATTTTGAAGGTCTTCGTAATTTTTATTCCTCTTGAATTTAAAATTAATAAATCTCGCTTATTCATATCTACCAGGCAATATAAATTTTAACTCTTGGTCATTTTTTAAAGTAACAAGAAAACAGTCTACTTTCCCATTTTACTTTAATAAAATAAAACTTTAGTACTTTATATGGCTTGTTAATTTTAAGTTCAGGTAATGTCTTGAACTCAATGAACGCATTGCATTCAAATTGTTGAATATTTTTGGGATGGCCGCAGGGGTCATTCGTTTGGGGTAGTGGAAGGGAGTAGACGTGTATTGTGTGCTCTCTAGGTTTTCCCGAAGGCAGCGAGCAATTTGTGTTTCAAGAGTTGTTCTTTTGCTTTTTGTTCAAGTGTTGATAAGAGCAAGAATCAGCTGGAAAGTGTTTCGCACAGAACGCGTGTCTCTGTGTCAGCTTATTAGCGTGACATTGAGGATAAGAAAGGATAAATTAAGGTTGCAATAAGCAAATTTTTGTATACTTTCTTTTGTGTCATGATAGAACTTGCAGTTGCAGAAAGTCTGTTTTACAGGAAGGTGCTAGTGATTTTTGTTTTATTCTCCCCTTGTTCTTTCGTTTTGTGATTATCTTGTTTATACCAGAATATAATTTTCTAAAGTAAATACTTTGCGTCTTGACTTGAGGCCATTACTGACAAAGCCCTCAACGGTCACGATGCATGAATAAATCCACGAACTTTTTTGGTTACCTTTGTCAGATATTCTGAGTCTCAAAATTGACTACATTGAAATGGAATTATTTCTTAAGCTTCGATCTGGGGAATTCTGTTAAGAAATCCTAACTAGAACTTGGAGAACTGTATGTTAACAGATGATTCAGGAAGTTATCAGTTAGACATTCAATTAACGGATAAGTTAATTTCGAATAGTGAAAATTGCGTTGGTGCTAGCCGAGTTCTCGGATGAAGTCCTGGTAAAGCATTTAGGTCAGTACGGCGAAGTCTTAAAAACGGTAGATGAAATGTATAATGAGTCACATATATATCCCGTAAGAACAGGAAGAAAGTTGATGCACATGTCTGCGATTAAGCATAACATCCCGTCCTATTTGATAGTTGGGGCATCGTTTGTTTGTTAATTACCTAGGCCAGCTAGCTACGTGTGTGTATTGTACCAGTGTCGAGCATAAATAGGCTCAATGCGATCGCTGGCAAAATAATCGTAGGCGCTGCCTAATCAGTCAATATGAGGCAGGGGCATGCAGGCACGTGACCTCCCTAATTTGGATGAGCAGCATACAAGTTTTCATATGACCAGTTTTGCAGACTTTCTGAAATTAGTAAGCAAAGTGCGTATCACATTGCGCGAAGAAGAAATTGTATCTGGTATAGGGGCAGAAGAATGGATTTTTACCCTACTTTTACGGGTTTCACCTCTGATGTAGACGCGAATCGGAACAAAACTTATTTCCTCTGAGATTAGTGAGAGTGCATCCAAGCAGATAGAAGAAGACGGAATCACAATAGCGGAGGGAGGTGAACAAGTAATCAAAACAGACGAAGTACAAGACCAGCATTCATCCCACGGTGAAACCAAAGCTGATGGTGACAAGAAGTGGTTTACATCAGGCAACGGGAAGAACGAGATGGAGACCGTACAAGCTGTCATACCATCCCCTCCTCTTCAGGACGAGGTAGGTACAACGTCCTTTTTGGAAAAAGCTGAACTTGTTAGGCAGGACCTTTTCCGAACGGAGAATAGTAGTGAGTGCAGGGCAAGTTCGCACAGTCCAGGCAGTGAATGCTTTACAGGTTGTGATGCATAAAACTAGGAGCCGTTATCAAACTAATCCAGAGATTATTTCGGCAATTGATAGTAACACACATAATATGGCAACAAAAAAGTGTAGTGAAAATGAAGTGGGAAGGGCGGTAGAACAGATACAAGAGCTGTAGGGGGTGGTATATAAAAGAAAAAAGCAGGAAGGAAATACCTTACTTTCATACGGTGGTGATAAAGAGGAAGGTAATGAACAGGTACCATCTACAAAACAATAGGCAGTAAGTAGATGTCGACGCAGTTTGCGTAATAAAAATTTCGACAGGACAATGCTGTCGAAAGTGAATAAAGTTATATATATAATTTATGTTAAATGTTTTCAAGTAGGCCAATCAGAGATAGATAAAGTGCTCAGTATTGAACGAGAGTTTATATTTTTTTCCTTTTCATTTCATGAAAGAAAGTGTTAAGCGTAATGTTGTGTCCATCATTTTCTTTTTCCTTTTTTGATAATTTTTGCGCTTATTTATTTCAGTTTTCACATGTATAATTTTAAGATCTGTAGTACAAATTTGCAATGCATTCAAAACCCAGCCAAATTGCAGGCTTTTTATAGCTGGCGAAAGAATGCCTGGATGTTATCCGCGCACAAGAGGTTGGTTTGAGTGAATATCCCATGGAAATTATGAATGTGTGAGTAATTATTCAGAATAAGGTTTATGTTCAGCAACCTATTTCCGCAGGGACTTGCAATTTACTTCTATATTGGAAGGTTATAATACTAGAATTACAGGGGGTCTGTTAAATACCCTAAGATCCTTTTCAATTTATGCTCAGCCAGGAAGACAGCACAAAAAAAAAGACAGCAATCTTTTGAAGGGGACTAACCACGGATAGCTACAGTAAGATGCCGTGTGTTATAGCAGATTTAAATGTAATGGACACAACGGGCAAATATCACCCGGTGACTTATTTTCATGAGTTTGTTAATATTTTTAATTTTATCGAAGTATGAAGAGAGATACAGTATCTACGTTTACAAGGACACACGCATTATAGTGACAACAAAACATAGTTGCACGTCTTGCAGTTAAGATTTACACCTTATAGCTGTAAATGAAGTGATCACATGAAAATAGAGCTGAAGATTATAATCAGTGTGTTTATAAATATTTAGCTTACCATTGAAGTCCATAAACAAACTTATTTGTGCCTTAATAGTGAAGTATTGAATATTCAATCATGCCATTGCATACAAGGAGCGGAAATACCCCAAGCACACGTTCTTCGCAGTTTGTGAAAGATGATCTCCTGAAGCAAATA